>JABAKD010000020.1:3673912-3813912 GCA_012845835.1 Undaria pinnatifida
TACCCTATCCCGCCCCCATTGGACGCTTGCTTCAAAAGGGGTACACCCCTCTTTACGCCAACATCGCTACCCCATTGGACACATGCCACAAAAGGGGTACACCTTTTTTTGGCCAACATCACTACCCTATCCGGCCCCCAATGGACGCGTGCCACGAAAGGGGTACACCCTTTTTTTTGGCCAACACAATACTGACAGACGGTATGATACTATTTAATAATCAACCAAGATACTATGCCCAATGTCGTTGGCATACCATTCGACGCGTACAGCGATAGAAGAAGCACTTTTGCGGCAAAAAACATGTTCTAAATGACGGGGCCCTTTAGAGCCCCCAAATCTCTCCCTACACTATCTTCAAGTGAATTTCTCCCCCAAAAGGGGTTTCCAGTTGCAAAAGCGTTAATCCAAAATGGTCGGAACGCCATTCTTCTTTTTTTGGGCAAAAGTACTACTAATACCGCTGTAGACATTAAATTGTGGGAATGACATTCATATTTTAGCAAACATCACTACGAACGTACTTGCAGTTTTGTTTATGGCCGGAAAGCCATTCTTGTTTTGCAACACGACTACGTACTTGTAGTTTTCAGGCATAGGCCACGGGTAATCGGGTTGCACGTTTGGTTCCTGTCACCAACATTACGCAAGTTTTTTGCGGTGCCATCAGATGCATCAGACCTCCTCAAGAGCGAGGAAGGAACCCCAGAAAAAAAAAAACATGGTCCACTTCCACCGCCGTAGCACGTGTGTTTCGTTTTCTATAGGTATACCGATTAATAGACCTGTAGAATTGCTTATCCACTCCCAATGCCGACCAATCCTATGGTAGGGAGGTCTCATTATAAGGGAGGTCCCATTGTAAGGGACCTCTATTGCCGTGGCTCGGGGTCACTCGCGCGAGTGACTCACCTGTTCCTTGGCGGTCTGTAAGCTCTCGCGAGCTGCTCTATCTTAGCGATATGGATTCGCAAAGGGATGGCCGGCGAAGCTGCGCGGATCGAATCGAATCAAGTCTTTTCGTAAGCGAAGCACAGAGTCATTCGTGCTACTAGTAGGGGCTCAAACCCTGCTACAAGTGTTTACAACGAAAAGGGGGCACCCATCCTACTGATAACTACCTCTCCCCAAGCGAGGGACCTCAGAACATCCTGTTTAGCTGCACAACTGCTGTAAAATCACGCCATCTATTCTGCACGAACCGCGCCGGTGATGCACCAAAGCCGCTCAATGCCGATCAGCAGCATCGCTCGTCCTGTTGATCCGTAACTTCGCGGAAGACTCGATCCGATCCCTCTGCGCACACCCGACATCAACACTGCGACCCCCCCCGAACAAGGGATCTGGCCGGGAGCGCCGGAGATACTCGGCTATCCTCAAAATCGTGCTTTGCTCACCTGGGCCCGTCTGCAGGTGGCTTCGACCAACCACCGTGCCAGCTCCGTCTCCCAGCCACGAATGACGCTCTTTGGGCATACTACCAGGGCGCAAGAGGCTTGATTCGTCGAGAATAGTCCGGCAAGGAAGCAAGCCACCTGCGGTGTCCACGGTATTAGACGTACGAGATGGTTACAAAACCGTCTGGGAGTTCGCAGAGACAACAGGGATGTTTCTCCCGGGGGACATAACGTGCACCTCGGGAGATCCCACCTAATTCAATTTAGATCTTGGCAGCATACCTGTGTTCTTCTGTCTTCTATGTTTTACTCCGTGTCTACTCATATACCCCCCGTGCTACCACCACGAGAGCCCACCCGTGAACCCATCTCGACCCGGGCATCTACCAGTGGATGCATTCGACACGCTAGTTTATTTCGTACACGAGAGCATAGAAGCAACCCCGACGGCCGAACCGAACCGAACCGAACCGAACCGAACCGAACCGAACCGACAGACGAGATATCCGTGGAAAGCGTTCGAGCAAACAAGCGAACGCACGGTGCCGTCGGTCAGTGCTAGGTATCGACTCGAAGGGGGCATTCAAGCCAACGCCTTTGGGGCGCGGGAGGAACACGCCACCTTTGGCGATGCGCACGGTGTGCACCGCGGCGTGCTCATGCGGTGCAGCATTAGATAAGAAAGTTAACTCCTTAGTACGGCACGCACGTTTTAGAGGACAAAAGGTTTGGAGTAAGTGCAGGATGATTGTTAAAAAAAACTGGTCAATAAACCTTTCGGGAGCCAAAAAACGCTACAAATATCGAAACAATCGGCGTTACAGAGCTTATGGTATGAGTGCGCAGCAGAATGAGTAGACCCATGGCGTCATGTATGATGCCGCGCTAGCGTGTCGTGCCCACCCCTTGGATTGTTATTTTTAACCCACTTCCGACGCCCAAAAATATCCTAGTCAAGTTCCAAGTGTTTTGTCCCCACGTCGGGAGAGCGGCGTTAAAAAGCTTGGCCTGTTCTATTAATAGCATTACATCCCCGAAGCCAGCAGCAGCCGGTTTTGATTCGTGTGGTCGACGCTGAAATCGTCAGTTTTCTTCCTCATTTTTTCTCTCTGAAGCACCGGATGGAGTTGGCACGTGCTAGTCAACGCGGGGACGACTTAAATGAACGTAGGCCTGCAAAGTTACCTTGCGCCCGAGACAATCGAATACTAACTTGAAACCCACGTGTGGTCGGTGCTGCGATGGTCAGTTTTATTCTTCAACTTTGGCCTCTGCAGTCCGAAATAGTTCAGATGCATGCACAGTCAGTAGAGCTCTTCATGCCGTATAAACGGCGAATCACTGTCTGTTGCGTTGAAATTTGGAGCCGCGAAGGACAATGCGGAGCAACTGCCCATAGACGTATCATATACGGACATCACAGTGATAAATCGGGAACTGGAAAGTACTTAAGTCATTTTCAGCTTGAAGCACTCCAGGTGCTGGCAAGCACTCAGTTGTTGTCAGCTTGAAGTACTCCAGGTACTCTGGCAAATGTTCAGTCATTTTCAGCTTGAAGTACTCCAAGCACTGGGGGGTACTCAGTCATTTTCAGCTTTAGGTATTCCAGGTACTGGCAGGAACTCACTCGTTTCCAGCTTGGTACTCCAGGCGATGAGTCAGTCAAAATGACTGGTACTGGTACTCTGACGACCTTTGGAATAGTATTTTAGTAAGGGAGTTTGTTTTCTACACCGAAAGTGACCATTATTATAGGATGATTTCTCACCGGCAACCGATGCGATTCCAGTGCGGTTTGGTTTGATAGATAGCCCATAACCTGAAGGAGTGAACAATCCTTTACAATCTTAAACTAACTGAGACAGCTCTGACCACGGGAGGCAAGGCAAAGAAAACAGCACATGTTCGGAATTACGCGCTCTCTTTCAAGCTTCACGGAAATATACACACATGTTCAACTCACCTAACCCATACGATCATGACGACCAAGTATCAGCGGTTAATTCCACTCTAAGCCCAAGGAATCATCATACGAAGTTTTGCACGTGTTCAATGTTTTAAAATGTTTTCGGAACGAAAACACATTTTTCGGGTGAAACCCTGAGTGAAAAAATATTTTCGTTTTGCCTTCCGCGTCGATCCGAAAAAGTAAGACGTCATAAGATATTGAGGTGGCATAACCCTTTATAGCCAGACCTAACTATATACGCCTGATACAGCAAACCGCTCAGCGCGATCAGAGCTAAACGGTAACGGCCACACACTACTATTCTCACGGGAAGTGCATCCTTCCACCCGAAAAAAAAGCAAGAGCGCGGTAAATAGAAACTGAAAACCCGCAAAACGAACACACACACCTGAAACGTCTTGCCCAAGCCCATATCATCGCCCAGGACGCCACCCATGTCTCCCTGGTGCAGCCCCCACAACCACCTGACACCAATGCGCTGGTGCGGGTACATCCGCATGTACAGCTCCGAAGGTACCTTGAAAGCCACGGCACCATCGTCACTGTTGGACTCGCCGGCCTCCATTTTCCAAGCCAAGCCACCTTCTTCTTGCTCCCAGTCGCCGGGGCCTCCAGCTTTGAAGTAACGGCCACCCGCGACCGCCGAAGATGTGGCGCCTCCTGTAGCGCCAATAGGCGAAGGAAGGACGCTCATCATGACGTCATCATCACAGCTACCACCACCAGTTATGTCTAGAACTGCGCTTGAGCAGCTGTGCGACCCTCCCCCAACCCGTCCTTCTTCCCCTCTTCGAGCTCCCGCTCCCCGTGCTCCTCGTCCTCCCCTTCCCTCTGGGCGACGACGGTCTAACTTCCCGCCACAGCTACCGCTGCTGGGCCTCGACCCAACGAAGGTACACTCTCGCTCGGCATCCAAATCATCTCTGTCGTGCTCTCCAACAGCGGAGGATGTAGCAGGACCGTTACCAGGGAGCATCGACGCTTGTCCGAGCGGGTTGCTGTCGGCCCGAGTGCAGTCAACCGACGAATCCGCCGGAGCATCGATAGTCATTTCGAGGCAGTCCGCGTAGATATCGTCGCTGCTGTAGGTATCGGTACAGCCGTCTTCTCCATTGGCGACGGCACTCGCGGGCGCCGAGAGCGAGCCGCTGCTGCGGTGGCTGTCGGAACTCCGAGCAAAAGGTGGCGGCGGGGGCGGCGACAACGAGCGGTCGAAGAAGCTGCTGCCAGTAGGGCTCGCGACGAAGCTCCTCGACCCGGCAAAGGAGCTTGTAGAACCGGCTCTACTGGAAGCCTGGCAACGAGTCGCAGCCGAGGAGGTGGTGGTTGCTTCGCGAGGTGGCGGAGAGTAGGCAACGACCTCGTCGAAGCTGTTATCAAACAGTTCGTGGTCATCAACGGGTATCTCTATCTCTTCGCAAGGATCGGACAGTACTGACGTTTCGCCAAACCTTTGCGGCGGGGAACTACGAGTACTACTGCTGTACGAGTTTGTCCCCGTCGCGCTTGCTTCTGTGGCGGCGGTGGCAGCAGCACCACGTGGGCCCCTACCCGTACAAGAGGGTGGAAACTTTTCTAGGTGGCTACCCCCAGCACCGCCGCCACCGCCGCCACCATCGCCAACATTGTTGACGTCGTCTAACGTGTGTACCTTTGTTGTGGTAGCGCTGCCGCCGCTTATTGGAAGGGCGGGGTTGCCTATGCTGCAACGGTCCTCTCTCTGCCTGCCAAAGACCGGACTATGCCGGTCCTCGTCATGCGACCAACGTCCGATTCGCTGGCCTTGGCAGCTGACACAATCATCCTCCTTCTTGGTGGCGGCACCGCGGAGGCTCTGCCGTGCAGGGGAAGGTCGGGTGTTGGACTCAACCGACCCGATGCTGGGGCGCAAGGAGGCTTGAGACTGCTGCTGGTGCTGCTGTTGTCCGCCGAACACACCCATGCAGTTGTTCTCTTCAAGGCTCCGGTCCACAAGAACACCCGAGATCGTCCCGCTTGATGAGGCTGCACCTGCAGCAGGGAGGCCTTTTGCGCTCGCCGCACTCCTGCTAGCTGCAGCCCTGTCGATGTTCCCCGCGCTGCTGTCTTGAAGCACGATGGGCCTCCAAGCGGATAGCGGCAGCGTCGGCGATGAAGCGGACGCACGCTTAGAAGAGAGAGCCCCGGCTTCGACTGAACCTCTACTGCGCCGACCTGCGCCTCGACGTCTCTCATCGACAGGCCTGCCCGCCAGATCGACGGAGCTCTTGTTGCCATTTTTACCTCCCACCGCAAGCAGCGGCGTCCGTCTTCCGCCATCCGCTAGCGGCGACTTCGGCATAGCAGCTGGAGCGGGAGTCTCGTCCTCTTGACCCGAGGAGCTGCTGCAGCTGCTGCTTTCCTCGTCGTCCCCAAAGCTTATTCGACCCAGCGCAAACTTCGGTCTCTTGAAATCGTTCTTGCCAGGAGTCCTTCTCGGAGTCTCAGCAGGTTCTCGCGCAGACCGAGCCGTGTCCATCGCTTCTACGCAGCAGGTCAACTTACGCTACAGGACTGGTACGGCTGGGAGGAGGAAGTAGCTTGATGCCATGTACCCGTAATGAACGAAGCAGCAGTTCCGTGCTCACTATATAGGTCCACCCAATTTTGAAAATCTGCGGTGGTATAAAGGTCAGGAGCGCACCACACAACCGTCAGCACAGAAGAGTTGTTGTGCCACTATCTAGTGAGCTCATGAGCCTGTTCCGGCTTGCCTGTCGCGGGTCAAAGACAAGTTGACCACAGGCAAAGTTGTAGGTTGCGCAGCCGGCGAATTTGTTAATTTTCAACGGAAAGTGCTACGCCTGCCAAATATTACGAAAACCGTATTCAAACCAAAACGGCATACATTGTGCCGCTTTTCCGTTACGCGATATTGCATACTTACTTGTGGTACGAAATACGTACCACGTTCTACGAGATACGAGTACACAAGCGCACGAGAACCTTGACAGTAGCACTTGTCTACTCACTACTGCTGGGTGTGACTTAGTGCGTGGTGTGGTGTGCAGCCCTCTAGTCTATACACTGCCTGTATCATTCAGAGTACACCGACGAAAACGCATACAACCGACATCCGACATCTTCGGCTGTGTAGTTTAGTCGTGTCGTAGTTGATGGCGCGTCCGTTTGTACAACATGCATGTGCAGTGCAGGACTATGGAACAAAGCAAAAGGTGACGGGGTGTTGAGCCGCCGCACTTTTCTCCATACATACCGCCGTGTACATATGTGAAAGAGGGGATCTACTCCAAATATATATATATACTGCTGTATTTACGCCTGGTTTCAAAAACCCTCTGCGATGGGGGTATCATCTACCGCGCTGCTTGCGTGCGGCGCACTGCTGCTGCTATCTGCCGCAGACATTGTAGACTGCGCCGAAGACTTTCTCACAAAAACGACCGAAGCGAAGTCAGTGGGGACGCGCACATTGATCTACAGCGGAGCATTTACCAAACAGCTACACCTCCTGGGTCCAGACGCGAGCGTAGAACAGCTCGCGCTTACGGAAGAAGACGTGCAGTTCTTCGGCGTCACCGTCGATGAATGTGAGTTTAGGCGTCAGCGCCTCGAACATGCTGCTGCTGTGCCCGCGCCCAATGACTTTTACCTTTTAGCACTGGTGCGCTGCCTGCGCTGTGCACTTACACATCGAACGCACTAGCTCTGACACGATTTTACCGGAACTCTACCAGCAAAGTAATCGAGGCGCCCTGCCCCACTCACGGCGAGCTCGTTTCGGTCAGCCTTTTGGTACGTAGCGATGTTGGCACGGAAGGCGGCGCAGAGCTGTATTCTCTCATCTCAAACCTTGAGATTCGTCAAACGTATGTACCGTAGAATATCAACTTGCAACGTTTGGTATACGCCTGCTTACGTCTTGCCGTAGGTAGGATCCAGTGCTATGCGTATAAAGGTCTACAAGGTATGTACGGCCGGTGATGGAATCATGTTAACGTACGTTTCGTACGAAGTAGTACCAGTAGTGCGGGTGTCAAGAATGTGGCCGGGATGCAAGGCTTGCCTTGTTTTATGTGGCCTGCAACGTTGGTGTAATGCCTAGCACATATAGCTGGGGGCTATATTGCTGTCGGACCGCCGTTTGACACCGCGGTCACATTCATATCGCCCCTGTCAGACCCATGACGCCCGCGTCGCCACCGTCTGAGCATGTGTCCGCACGAATCCCCGATATTAGATTCCGAGCGTTAAACCAAATATTTCCCACCTTCCTCGAATCGTTTGCCTTCAGACAATATAGCGTAGATATCGTTACGGTGTGAGTCGAATGGCATCCTTCCGTAGAGCTGTAATGTCTCTCCTATGATCCTCTGCCAACCATTTCCAAACTTTTCTTCCCCACATCTGTTCATATTAGCTACAACCGATAGAGTCTGTCCTATTCATCATCAGCATTCCGTCCCCAGGCCATTGGCCGCAGTTGTCTGGGTCCTTCCTCCTTTCTCCTCGCGGCCTGGCAATCCCTTAGGGCTAGTATGTACCTATGGACGCGGCGCGAAAGTGCGACCTGGGTGGTTCTTGAATCGTTGATGACGTGGCTCAAGTTACGTTTCGAGTTATGTTATACCCTTTTCGAAGAAAGAACATGTTGAAAATTCTACGACTCAAATCATGCGAACAGAATATGATGACCAGGATCTTATTGACGGGCTCCCCTTTCTTCTTCAAGCATACTACGCCGTGCAGATTGTAGTGGAGTGCATGACGCAATGCAGCAACGAATGCACGAAAACACCTTGCCCCCGCGCTTCCTTTTATCAAAACCTACAGCTCGACACCCCTTCCTTGGCTTCGCTTTTCCTCAACCTCATTTCCTCCTACACGTAGCAACCGGGGATGTCTACGTTTCGACCAGCAACTCCGCGATACGACGGGCAACCTACGCCTCGACCGCAAGTACAAAGTGGGAAGTTACAACTTCCGTCGGGGGGCACGTACAGGTGCGCGTCATGGGGTACAACCTCGGAAGCAGCCGCGACGACATCGTGTCGTTCTCCGTGAGAGGGGTGGAGTGCTCGACGATGAGGCGGGAGTCCAGCAACAGCCTCGTTTGTGTGTCGGGAGACCCGGCAATCACCACCGACTTAGGAGCGGTGAGATATCTGCTGCAATGATCCCCGCTTGCCAAACCCGCAATTATCTGAGCTGACAGCCAGTTGGGTCAAATCGAAGATGTGCGTAGTTCTAGATTTTTACAACTCTGCTGGAACGCGCATTGCGCAGCATGCCGCGGTAGGCGATTGGGACGGTGGGGGACTACAGAAACCGCTATAAAATACACCCATGATAGTCCCCAGGCGCAGCTCGCGCTGGCCGGTTCGGAATGATTCTACGATACCCCCCCCCAAAACCAGTGATTTTCATTAACGAACGTTTCATGGCTGCTCGACACGAGGAACGATGATAAGAAAAACGTATCTTCATGCATTTTCTGGCTTGCAACAAAGGACTATCGAACGATGACGTCGGGTTGGCAAGGGGCAACGTATTTCAGGAGATACGACCGGGACCTGGTTTCAAAACCGGCGATTTCGTTAAAGAAAGTTGGAGGGGCTATCGCAGAACGACCTTCCCGTTGTCCTCTCCCATCGCCGACCACCTTCTGGCTCGGCTTCTCCGCACATCCCCCGACCCCGGCCGGCGTCGAAGATCCGTTCGCGCAGCGCCGGACACGCTGGTGTGAGGCCTCGAGGCATCATCTACGACTTTTTCTCGTAACCTACGTGGTCTTTCCTTCTCTCTCAGCGAATAGACGCCTCGCCACGCCCCAGGACGCTTTCGCGTGGTTCCTGTGAATGGTTGCTTTCGGAAGTCCGATGCCCAGGAGCATCGGCCCTGCCGTCGCCACCGTTGTCGATGGGGTCTGCGCTGGCAATCGTGAGCTCGACCTCTACGGCATGGTTCCGGCAAAGGCACTATATACGCAGGTAGTTTCGTTGCGATGATACACGGAAGGGTTGAAAATAGCGCGGTGGGGAGGAACGAGTATGAGCCGTGTACACCAAGTGCACTTTTCGTGAGGCTGACAAATAGTGAGTGCTTGCAGCTGACAGGGAATATGACACGCCCGAGACTGTAACTGCGCTCGCTCCTCGTCCAAGATGCTGATCTCATAGACAAAGACGCCCACTTAAGTCCACATGCAAATGCTTACCAGCGGTGACGCGTGCTACGATGGAGGTAGCCCTTTTTTCGTCTGAAATGTTTTCTGAACGAGGGGGCGCCTTAACCCAAAATCGTTGGAAAAAAAATACTCGAGTAAATAATATGACATTTGTTTTTGCTCATGATTCTCATCGTAGCATTTTTTATTTTTCTCCAAATCAGCTTTTGGGAGACGTCTTAACGCCTTCACTACGGGAAACCCTGTTTGGGGACATTTTTTCTTGGACTTAGTACAGGGAGGGATTTCGGGACTCTGAAGGGGTTAAGCTCCCAAATTGGAGGAAGCTCACGAAAAAAGTGGTGTGCATCTCTATCGCGGCACGCGTCTGGTATCCTACATGAGGAGAAAGCTCGGGGGCGGTGGGTGGGGGTGTTGTCGAATTTGAAACGCCATCTCTGCAATTTTAAGACCAACACACGTGCATCTCGACACATATATCGAGTCCCACGAGCTACCCGTTTGTATCCAGTTGTTGTAAGGCTTAGTTTGGGTAAGCTATTGGTTAACCTTTTGCAAGTGGTCAAGCGGACTAATACCCCACTAATTCTTTAACAAATGGCATCGTCGACAAACCATGGGTTTTTGGGTCGTGGGTTCGATCCCCACCATCCACAATAATAAACTTTTCAGATTTTCCCCATGTCGAACTTGAAAAATACTCTCCCTGGTATCCCCAGGAAATGAAACGGCTTGGATATTGACAGAGGTCCGCCGTATATCCGGCCGACCTGCTATCCCGCCGTTTCAGGGGGGAAGAGTGTTGTAATAAGGCTTAGTTTGGGTAAGCTTTTGGTTAACCTTTTGCAAGTACTAATACCCCACTAATTCCTTAACAGAGTGCCCCCGAGGTGTGCCGGACCCCTTGTGTGTTTGTTAGCGACTGTGCTGGGCGCATTCGTACGGAACAAACCGTTGAAGTGGGGTCATAGCATTGGCAGGCGGGTTGAACGCCTGAACGTCAGGCATGCAGCAACACTTTTCTCGCCAGGAGCTGCAATTCTTCGCTCATCCTGACAACTTGGCTGTGCCTTGATTGGAGGTGCGGTGCACGTGTCGATCTGTCTGACTAAGCGTTATATTTGTGCACAACCTAACGAACAAACTAACCAACAGCCGAGATCAGGTATTTTAAACACATAACCTACAGTACCCCGCAGCAGTTGTTTCATGTGGAATACGTTTTTTTCGTTCGCGTGCCCCCCCCCGCCCCCCTCTACACGTACCCTCGCACCTAACGATTGTAAAACGGGGTTTTTTTCACAAAGAGAAAACCTCGTTCGCTTCGCTCTCTCGGCTTTGTTGCTCCTCGTCATAGCGCCATGTTCTCGCCAAGCCTCGGTGGATGATGCTTCTTCTGATACTTCGAATATCTTCTGTATGTACATAGCGATCGTTTGTAGAATTCGTTCATCGTCTACCTGCATGCTGTTCTGTGTGTCCTGTTGCTGCGTACCTTTGCGGTTTGCGACATCATCATGTTGTTTTTCCAGCCGAATGTCCCATGCCGTACGTACTGCTCTCTGCGTATGATTTTCTATTGCAGGTATCATTATGCGTGCGAATCAGGCCGTTTTTACAGCTGATGGTCTTCTTCGGATCACTTGAATCTTTCCGTCCGGACAAAAAACACGCGTAAACTCGCTATATTGCCCCCAACGCCGAAAATTTAATTTCAGCAGTAAGACTGTTTCTTTTTTGTCCTTTGCTACACTCGCTCCGCTACATCACACTTTGTATACATAGTCTAGACGAGGTATAGCTGTTGGGGAGCCCTCAATAACAAAGTGTAATATCCCCCTTGCCTTTGACCGGCGACCGCCTGTCGTGCATTGGGCAGGGTATCGGAGTTGGCGACATAGTTGTGCAGACGGCGACTGGAGGATGGACAGAGGATGGCTATCCCGGAGATTTCGTTGACGCCAAGCTTGCCGACCACTCCGTCAAGCCCATCGTTACGAGCGTTGAGGTCAGTGGTCGCCCCATCAGCCCGCGTGCGGTTTGCTTCGACCCCATCCACCGGCATTTGTACTTCTCCGATCTCAGTGCACAAGCCATCGAGAGGGTCGGTATCCCAGAGGACGGTTCCTCCGCCGTGGTCGAGTTCGACACGTTTCTGCCCGGCATCGGAACGGTGTACGGCATTGCCCTCGACGCAACGGAAGGCGACAACGGCGGGTTTCTGTACTTTTCCGACACGAGCAGCGGGACGGTCTCAAGAGTGGAGCTAGAGGGTGACGGGAGCAGCAGAGGGGCGGTGCAGACTCTAGTGTCCGGGCTGACCGACCCGATGGGCGTTGCGCTAGAACCGGACGGGGGGCGGCGGCTGTTCTTCACGCTCTACGGAGGGAGCATCCGGGCCGTCGCGCGGGATGGTTCAGGGGATACGGGCGTCCCGCAGGCCGTGCAGCTAGAGGGTGGGGGCTACGAAGTGCGTCGGTTCGATTCTGGGACGCGGCTCGACGGCATCGCTATCTCAGCATCCGAGAGCTCTATTAAAGACCCGACGGAACTTCGGCTATACTGGTCAGAGTCGGGCCGAAGCCACGGGTTGAAGAGGTCGTCCTTAGATGGCACTCGATCGGAGAGCATTTTGGCGGTGGGTGATGGAACGTTGGCCAGCGATGGCGGGCTGACGTGGCCGCGCGGGCTCACACTTGGCGTTGCATCGTCCGCTGGGTTGTTGTTTTGCGAGCGTCTTGGCAGTGTTCGTTTGTTGCGCGACCCGGCGGGCGGGGCGGTCGAGACGGTAGTGGAGTCGAACGTTTACCCTGCGGCGATGGCGGTTGAGACACTCATCAACAGAGCCGAAAAGGGGGGCGAAACACAAAAATATTTCATGGAGGGCGTGATGTGATATTTGTTTTTCGGCTTTTGGCACACACACACATGTATCATGCTGCTGGCTGTAGAGCCGCACCGTTTTCTTTTTTTATCTGAGGTATTCGGCTTAAACAGGGCTGTTATTTTTCTCCCCCCTTCGAAGCCAAGAACTGATTCGAGTGAACTGCGCTAGAGGACTGCGATCCGGTGAAGTTGCGTGCTACGATATCAGAGGTAGCACTTTTCGTCCGAAATGGGTGCTGAGTTGCGGGGTTTCCTTAACCCAAAATTGTCGGAAAAATTGGTCATTCTTTCTCGCTTGATTCTCGTTGCGTACCTGTGTACCTAACCCACGATTTTTTTCCAACCGAAGTAGCAGTTTCATTTTTCTCGGAGTCAGTTTGTGGGGGAGCTCCCAAAATCGAGGGGTGTAGAGTTAGAAACAAATTGGTGCATCTCTATCGTACGTAGCACCCGTCGAACCTGCAATCCCTCCATCGTTTAAGCCTAAGATAAAACCGTACCGCAAAAAAAACAAGAGCATGGTATTATCCCGACAATTTTGGGCTAAGGAGCCCCGCCGTTCAGAAAATATTTTAGCGATAAAAAAGTGCTCTCTACATCTAGACTACATTGTCGAACCCGCGTCGTCGGGTAATCACGCCGGGAGGCAGAATGGCGGCCCTTGTTGCTGCTCTTGGCGTCCACTGCTGCGTGTGGCGTAGCCAGCTCTTCTCCGCCATGCCCCTGTGCCATCTCGTCATGAAGCGGTGTATTGTGAAGGCATATTATCCGACCAACGCAATTGGATTCCATCGTACGAACCCAATTTGAATTCCATTCCACGAAATGCAATTAAGTATTAAGTTCCGGTAGCAAATGGTGCACAAGAGCAACCGTGCAAAATATCGCACTTGCCATGTCCCGCACAACACACTCTTCGGGTAGTGGTGGTTTAATCCCGTCCCATGAAACACCGTGCTTCTGTGCCTTGTCCTTGGACGCACAACCCGTAAAACCTCGTGATCATGGATCAATCCCGTCTCGTGAGACACCGTATTTGTCGTGTCCCGTCCAACCCTAACCAAGTGTAATCCCGTCATGGCTCAATACCATCCCCGTGTATACATCCCGTGTCCCGTCAAAACCCTAACCGAGTGTAATCCCGTCATGGCTCGATGCCATCCCCGTGTACACATCCCGTGTCCCCGTCAAAACCCTAACCGAGTGTAACTACGTCATGGCTCAATCCCATCCCCGTGTATACATCCCGTGTCCCGTCAAAACCCTAACCGAGTGAAATCCCGTCATGGCTCAATCCCATCCACCGTGTATACATACCGTGTCCCGCCAAAACCCTAACCCGGGCAATTCCGTGGCGGGCCGATCCCGACCCGGCAAATGCCCCAACCCAAAGAAATGATAGCAAGAAAAGCCCTGCCAAAAAACAACTTGGAATTTTGCGAAAGAACAATATTACATGTCTCTAGCTGCAACCAGCTTGTCGTGCTGTATGCAACACTTACCACCAGGGGAGGGCCACCTCCATATCTAGGTCCATATGGTTCATTCCTGGGGGTGTTCGGACGCACCTGGTGCGGACTCTAATGCTTCTGTGGCTCGTCGTTGGGCATTGGTAGGCTGTTTTGAGGGCGGAGGGGGAGGTTTAGGTAGTTCACTGCCCCGGGCACAGAAAAGGTCCGCAGAACAACGTGCCGTACAACACGGAGAGGAAAACACACCCCCGTGGCCATTTTTTTCGGGCCTTCAAAAAATATTATCACCAGTGGTGCTGTTGTGGAGGGGTGTGGTAGCTAACACATCAACTCGGTGATAAGCAACATGCACGCGAGCCCCGCGGCGAGGGGGGGGGGGGGTGCGCTAACGGAGGGGGGTGCTGATTGGGTGTGTATGCTAACAACGGGGGTGTGCGCTAACGGTATCAACGATCGCCAAGGAGAGCGTAACAAAATGTTTCGGCCAGTTGGCAGATGGCATGATCACAAGAGCGTGTGGTAGCAAGGGGTTCGACAGCAAAGGGGGGGGGGTATCGGCAACACACGGGCCGGTGGTAACTAGGGGTGTGCTAACATGTGATAGGCTTTGGTCTGAAGCCAGCTTGGCCAACTTCCGTTCCCATCGCATGCCCCGGTGATGGTAACACCCACGATTGAACCCGACAACACACGCGGTTTCGCGCCGTGTAACGGTTTTAGCCTCTCAAGCGAAACAAAATGGTGCTGGGCACATCCTTTTATTCGCCCGGGGATTCAGGAAAGATAATTTGTTGGAAGCACCTTTTTTTGTTTTCGCTATTAAAGAAGACGAAAACACATTTACAGTGTTAGAGACGCACTTAGTTAGTCAAGTTTTTTTTTGGGCATGCATCAGCGCAACACTCTCTCACTCGTTTGCCTTCAGCGACCCTCCGCCTCCCCCCCCCCCCCCCCCTGTCGTGGGGGGACTTCCACGCCTACGGCGCGTGAATGCAACACACCTTGCAGCTAGCTCTTCGTTTCATGCAGCAGCCGCCGTTGGAGTTCTAATTATACCGTATTCGAATGCCCGGGTAACCGGTACCATCGGGTATTCAATGGCGTGAAAACCCCTGAGGATTGCACCTCAGAGGCTCTTACTCCGCTGAAAAACTAGGTGCTACACAATACCATATTCTCATGACGCCTTCGTTTCTAGCCGACGGCGAGAACAACAGAGTACTCCGTCTCAGCATTGCACACTTGTTGATGGTTACAGTACACAACAGCGCGCGGCACGCCCCATGATTGGCCACAAAATTGCTAACGTACTCTTGCCAGTAGTCAGGGGTTTGGGCACAGTAGTAGTAGTAGTAGGGGCAGACGTGGTACTGGTAGAACCAGTACCGGTAACGAAAGGGGGCCGGGATGCAGGAAAGAAATACGTGATCGTCGCCGAGGCGCAGGAGCAGGCCGCAGCCTCGCTCGGCCTACTTTTTGATGGGGCGCAGCAGTGGCCTCCATGCCGGTGTCCATAACGGTGCGCGTTGTGGATTAATGATATCCATCAACTGGCGTGAAAATTTTGGAGTTTGATGGTGTTTTCGGGCGCAACACTCCGTAGGGGGTGGGGTGTTCAGCGTACTCCCGGTGATAAAGTCACGGTCGAAAAACGAAACAAAAAATGTATCACCGGGTGTGATCATGTGCTGTATACATGTGTGGGGGCATTTCGAACCCCAAAAAATATTGTAGTCTAACACCAAGTGTTTTGTCCCCATGTCGGGAGTGCGGTGCAAAAAGGGGTGTGTGTTTTCTTCCGTGGTATACGGTACATTCTCAGCAACTTGTACAAACACGTATAAGACGTACCTGGTAGACATATCTTATAAAAAATATTTCAAGGACGTCAGCCGTGACTTCGACGAATATCAGGTTAATACTCATCTTTTGCAAGCTGCGTTGTTGGTACTTGTAATGTACTATATGGGTGAGTTTTTATTGGGAGGGGTTTGGTCGTTTTTATAAAATTTGACAAACGTCAGCTGTGAGTACAACCGATTGAATGGTTGAAACTCGACTTTGCAAGCTGCGTGGTACATTTAATAAAAATTTGAAAAACGTCAGATGTGAGTACGACCGATTGAATGGTTGAAACTCAACTTTGCAAGCTGCGTGGTACATTAGATCAGTGTTTCATTTATGATATGGTGTTTGTGAATTAAACCTGGTTGTTAATACACTGCTTCATTCACAACTTTTACGGAAGGTCGTTTGCGCGTGTTCTATATTTTGTCCTCATGAAGAGGATAGACTATAATAGCTCGGTGACACCCCTGGATGTTGTCAGGGTCAACAGGACGATTTCCCATAATAACCATTCTGTGCATTTTATAAAAATTGAAAAACGTCAGATGTGAGTTCTCAGCCGATTGAATGGTTTGAAACTCAACTTTGCAAGCTGCGTGGTACATCTGTTTTTCACTAATATACAGCAGTAGTGCACAAATTTTACGGAAGATCGTTCGCGCGTGTTATAGTCTATGTTTGGTCCTCATGAGAGATCGTCTACCGGTAGGTCGATTTGAAAAAATCACGTGGTGCCGAATGCCGGATAGTAGGATACAGAGCCGTCGATCTTATCCCTAGAGTTATTCCGCGTATCCATGCATACGTACGCATCTGCGCGTGAGTCGCAGACGGTGGCTAGGGTACCTTGCCTTCGTGTCCTCGTACGAGGCATCGTTGTGTCTTCGTATCTTCGTTCAACAACGTTCGAAAAAGCGGGCCAATAAATAGCCGTTATCCGCATTTCATCCCAACCGATACAAGTTTCACCGCAAAAACAGCCCCATCTACTCTGTAGCACTTGATCTCCTTGATTATGCAAGCTACCTGGACGCCTACGTAGAGCCCCTTCGCTATTCTGCTACGCTGAGCTGATGGGCAGCTATGGCCTGCACTAACAACGAGCAGCGCGCACGTACGATACCTAGTCGATCGTGCTTTCGTACTTCTCTTTCACAACAAACGCTGTGGACGAACTGGAACATTCGTAGTGGTAAAAGTATCGCACGGGAATCTAGAGGACTTGTCGGCCTCGCTAGAGGGCTAATTTGTTTTTGCAGCTATAGCGACAGCGATGCGCAGACCGGCGCAGCATGGCAGACCCCCCTTCCTTCTCCACAGGATAGGTAACGTCGCGTTTGGCCTGTTCCTCCTACCGGCCGTCACGGTGGGGGTGACACTGGAAGCTGTGGGAGACACAGGAGATGTTTGCGAGGGCAGCTCCGATTGCGCGCTGCCCTTGAGTTGCATCGACATCCACTGTATGTGCAACCCCCTGTGGGCCCACACGGGCGACGACTGCAGCGACATGAGCTGGACGTCTTGGGGCCTGATAGCCATGCTGGTACTGGTGACATTCTACGCGATAAATGCCCTGGCAACCGCAGCAAGGAAAGGTTCTCCGAGATCGACCACGTCATGCTCCGGGGTATATGAGCTCGTTGTGCTCTTTTTTAGACCGCCCCCGGAGAACGGTAAGAACTTTCAGCTTTAGTATGCTTAGAAGTGTGACCAGTGTATTCTCCTATGGATACCAGAAGTTCTTAATATCATACTGGTAGACCATAGTGGCCCTCGACCCAATGGTTTTCGTCGCTGAGAGTTTTCGGTGTGTCTTGTGACTTTGGCGCTCTGTCCTTCCATCGAAGTTACCCGTTACCTCTGGCAATCTCAATCTGAGTAATCGAAGTCACCGTTGCTACCTGGCAATGCCATCTGAGCTGCTTCCCGGACCTCGATGTATGTTGTCCTTTGCGCGTGCTTCCACCGTACGCACTGTTGGCAATCTGGCGTAAAATATACTGTAGTAGCTCTCGCTAGGCACAGGTGCTGGTGGATTTCTGTTGTCGCCAACCCAACCCAACCCATCCCAACCCTGCTGGTACATACAGTGGGTAACCCGACAGCAGCCCGGGACAAGCCAAAACAGGCGCCCATGACTAAACGTAGTTCTTCACTATAGCGAGAAATATATGGCTTTTAGTATGGTGGGACATGCCGATTTGACCGCTTTTAAGTTGCGAATGCTCTTTTCCTGGGCGCTCTCAAATCGAGGTACCCGCTGTTGTACTGCTGTTATTCTGCTGTGTTTGTGTGTGTGCTGTCTGTACAGCAGCAGCAGCAGTCACACATATTTTGTTTTCTTTATTTCTGGGAGATCCCGCGCGCGGTCGGGGTGGAGCACTCGTGGAGATTCGGGCATGCGAGGGGGGAAAGGAACCTCTATTTTTGGGGGCCAAACTTATACCAGTTCGACCGCAAATGAACTACCCATACAACTACTTGTACGAGTAATGCTTGAAATATGTACGAAACTCCGAGATGTTTTTTGGGAGGGGATGATAAATGAGCATCCCCGGGTCAATCAATGGACGCTTCAAATCCTTCTTGAGTTATCTGTATGGCGGTACGGTTATCATGGCGACTCTTGTGCTCATGATAGCAGTACACCGCATTACCTCAATTCTACCTCGAGTTTAAATGTTTTGTTTTCATATCGAGCTTGTCGTTATTGAATCGTGGAATAGGTACATTGTGTTAGAAACTCGCTTCGCTCATAATACTTGAATATTTCGTATAGACAATATGTTCACGAAGACGTACGAGTTACCTACAGGCTATTCAGCTTTCAGTAGTGCAATCTCCGTGCTTGTCCTTGACCCTCCATCGCGTGCACAGACTCGGGCGGCACGACGATGCGGGTGGTGATCGGGACAGCAATGATCGAGGCCACAAGCCACGTATGGAAGATGTTAGCAGCTGGAGGGTTTTTCTCCGACCGCACGTCCGCGTACTGGGACGAGAGGATTTTCTTTCCGCTGGCCGAGGGATCCTACATGCTGGCGTCCGCGATTGTGATATCGGTGTGGATCGATGTCGCGAAATCGTCAATGTCGCGCGCGAAGGTAACATTCCCACGCACCCACCCACTTGTTAGGTATACAGTATTCAAATAGCCTCGTCTCTCGTTTAATCGACCGTTTTATGAATGCCAGCGGCGGTAAGCACGTCGTCGATGCAGCAAAACCAGAAGTAGTACAAGAGGAGAGAAGATAAGAGTTTTTTTGACCTTAACTGGACGAATTATACATTTGCTGTGTTCATGTATATTTGCCGGTGGTGATCGTTGCTGCACCCTTCAACGCCGTTCCACAGGGCACATTAGTTGATCCTCTATGGGGGGCCCACACATACAGTGACCAAAATATCGAGAAGCGCGGCGTTGGCACCTATCTAGAGAAAGAGCATGCAGCAGCACGTGGGAAAAAAAAGTAACGCTATGTACGCGCGTGTCGTATGATACCACCGGTCGTATTGTGCTGTGGACTCTAGCTTATGCCTCGCCTAGCCCAACAACGCGGGCTGCGATAATGTAGCCGATGCTGCAATCGTCGTACTGCTGTACCTGGTGTATGTATATGTATATGACGCCTGCTACGATGGAGGTATACCTTTTTTTGGCGAAAATGGTTTCTGAATGAAAAAGAGAATGGTTTTTTTGAATGACGGGTCTCCTTAACCTACTAATACTATTGTCGGGAATAGCCCATTTATTTCGTTTTGCATGTTTTTTTTTCTATCGTTGTGTACCTAGGTTCCCCCCCGAGATTTTTCATCCGGTAGAACTTTTATTCTTCTCCTGTGGAAATCAGTTTTTGGGAGAGGTCTTAAGCTCCCGAACTGAGGAAGCCCCAGGAAAAAAAGTGGTGCACCTCTACCATTACCGTGGCACGCGTCTCCGAGGCCACGGTAGGGGTCCCCTTTTTAGGGACCTTTCTTTGTAGTGGCTCGGGTTCGCTCGCGCGCGAGTGAACCCCCCGTTCCATCTTAATTAAGCTTCCGCTCTGCTTAAACTTATGCGACACGAACCCGCAAACAGATAATATTGGTAAGCTACGCTGCCCCCTCACCGGAGGCTCCTTTATTTATAGTCAGCTGTTTTTTTTATACTTACAACAAGTAAAAAATATCACCTCCTCGCCAGCCAGACCTAAAAACCACTGGTAGACGGCCAACGATCCTCTCCCAAAACACCTCAAACAGCAGCTACACGAACTGCCCCAACCCCAAAACCACGACACATAAAAACCCCTCAAAATAACCTCACTCGACAAGTTCTTTGTGGGTCCGCGAGGTACAGCAGCTGGCAGCGCGTCGCTTCTTGCGAAAGAGTGTACTGCTGTATGTAGCTCAAATCAAGCGGTGAAGACGGGGGTGCCATCCCCCTAGCGTAGCCTTAGTATGTATATATATTTATAAAAGTCTGTGTTGACGTTTCCGCCGCATGCCTCGGTAGAGAGGCGCACCCTTTTTTTTCTCTGCAAGGTTCCTAACCCCTTCCTTGAGGATTTTTGTTTGGTTTTGTTTTGTTGTTTTGTACATGGCTCATCCATAAAAAACTGATTGATTGATTGATTTTCTCGAGAAAAAAATAATCGCTCTATGACGTACGTACCCGATGAGAACAATCGTATGGCCTTGGTGTACAACCACAAGAAGAACAGCCGCCCCACGGCAGTTTTAGGGGTTTGCAGGTTTTGGGCCAAATGGCGTTTTCTTACCGGGCGCGCGCTACCATAGAAGTATCACGTTTCGTCTGAAACTGGCAATGAATGACGGGGCTCCTTAACTCAAAATAATCGGAAAATGGGTCATGTTTTTTTTGCATGATTCTCATCGTGTACCGAGGCCGTCGGAATTTTCATCCCCGGCAGTAGCTGTTATTTTCCCCACCTAAATCAGTTTTCGGGAGAGGTCTTAAAAAGACCCCAAATTGAGGGGTAGTATCAGAAGAAAAAAGTGGTGTATACCTCTATCGTAGCACACGTAACCGGTTTGGTTTCAAGAGAGACCCTCAAAAAGTGTGGAACCCTCCGCTGTCATTTAGTGACATTTTTGAACGAGTGTTTTTTTGACGTTAGGAGCAGTAACGCAACGCATAGAAAAGTTGGGCTCGTGTTTCGCGACACGAATGCGCCTTCGAGGTAATGCTTCCCGTGAGGTGTTGAGCTAGTTCTAGTCATCATGTTAAGATTAAGAGCTCAGGAACTTTCTGCCCGCACCCATAGCGGGATGACTCCGACAACATGCCGCAAAAACAAGAGTGGAATTCAGACGATACCGGGTTAAGGAGCTCCGTCACTCGGAACCGTTTTAGCCGAACAAAGGTATACCTTAATGCCTCTATCGTACCTTAATACCTCTGTCGCGAAGAGGTTGCCTCTTTTCTTACGATACCGGGTTAAGGAGCCCCGTCACTCGGAACCGTTTTAGCAAAAAAACGGTATACCTTAACGCCTCTATCGTACCTTGATACCTCTATCGCGAAGAGGTTGACTCTTTCCTTACGATACCGGGTTAATGAGCCCCGTCACTCGGAACCGTTTTATCCAAAAAGCGGTATATCTATCGTACCTTAACACCTCTATCGCTAAGAGATCACCTCTTTCCTTACGATACCGGGTAAAGGAGCCCAGTCACTCGGAACCGTTTTAGCCGAAAAAAGGTATAGCTTAACGCTTCTATCGTACCTTAATACCTCTATCGCGAAGAGGTTGCCTCTTTCCTTACGATACCGGGTTAAGGAGCCCCGTCACTCGGGACTGTTTTAGCCCAAAAAAGGTACACCTTAATGCTTCTATCGTACCTTGATACCTCTATCGCGAAGAGGTTACCTCTTTCCTTAATCTAGGGTGCAGCAGATTCTAAGAAATTTCTGAGCTCCTAACGTGAGCTCAGAGCTCGGTACCTCACCCGAAATCATGGCTTCGAACGCATTTTTTTCGCGCAGAAACCCGACCAACGGTTCTATGCCCTAGTGTCTTACTAATACAACAAAATATGATCGGAAAAATGATCAGACTACTAACCGTTGGTTCCTCGCCTGACGGGGCTCAATCGGACAGAAAAAAACAGTTAACCCAAACCGCGTAACCCTTACATTGGGACTACTCCAAAAAGGGGTATACCTTAATAGTTCGGAAGCAGGACTCGTCGTCTCCCCCCCCCCCTCTTAAATCCCGAAGAGGTTCACTCCGTGCTGCCTACCTTCTGATCTGCCTACGGTCGGAAGAAGTTGCCTGGCGACTGTTTATTTCGTTTTTGCGAGGAAATGAGCGACCGGCGGTGGTGGCTCACACGTGGCCCTGCCTTACCTCGTTACGGTGTATGCTGCAGCGAAACTTTCTTTGTTGATTTTTTGCATGGGCAGTACCGGTACTTAGTCACGCGAATCGAACATGCTTGCGGGAGAATTCGTCCCCCGCAGCTCACTAGAATCACACCGCTTATAATACGAGTACTGTAGATACATACCGCTGTACTTTTTATTTTTAATTTTTATTGACGCATGCTAAGGCAGAGAGTATCTTCGATTTTTCTGATGCTCCTCAGAGCCATCTCACGACAATAGGGGTGCATAATATCCTAAGAAATTTCTGAGCTCCTAACATGCGGAGCTAGCTGAATATCCCACCCGAATCATGACTTCGAAGGCGTTCTTTGCGCAACCCGGCCAATGTTCACTTTACTATGCCCTAGTCCCAAAACAAATCATGCTTGTGAAATTACCCGACGAATGACTAACCGGTAGTTCTTCCCGTGAGGGGCTCAATCGGACAGGTACATTATTAGTTAATCCAACAACTGCAACCTCTACCGCACTATGGAAGGATGAGAGACCTCAACGAAGGAGTTCTACGAGTATACCTCACGAAATAGCCTGGTTTTGGGAACGTGAGCCCCAATGGACAGTCCCTCATGGCCTAGGCATTCAATCGAAAACACAATCGAACACAATATAATATTACAAACGGGACTCCGGCGGTATTGGATAGCTTAGCCCCTCAGTTGACGAGCATCCCGTCATACTTCGAAGTATAGAAACAGTGCTACCCCTATACCCCTATATCATAGCGCGGCTTCCTATCAATGTGCTCCGTGTGGGATTGTTGCCTTGCTCCATTGGTAGCACACTAGTAACTCCCCGTGTCTCCCGCTGGACATCGTCGCGATGTTTTCGTTATTTTTTTCCCTGGCAGTCGAAAAGGAAGCTAGACGCAACGAAGAGGGCGCTCGAGACGGTGTCAACTTTCTACATGGCCACGCTCGCGGTGCTGTGCGCGTTCGATTATGTCGGGACGGCTATGACGATACACTTGGCGGTGCTCTCGCTGGGCACGGTCGGGTGTGGGATGGGCGCGGCCAAGGTGTGGCAAAAAATCATGCTTGAGAACCGCCGCCTGTCGTAGTTTTTGACGGAACAACGCACTGGTTTTCCAACATGTTGCTGTTGAATGCACAGCGCAGGACAGCTAACAAGAAGCAAGGTGATAACATACTAATAAAGGCAGCCTGGTATTTACACGAATGTAAGAAATCCGGGAGCCGCTATACTGAAATTATAGTATATAACGCACCCTTTCGCAGACAAGAAACCCAGCCTCTGGTTCAGTATTCAATTTCTTGGTTGGGGTCTAGCACTGTGGCGCACCGGCGTTCATTTCGCATTCTTCCGTACTCCCTCCCGGAACCTCAGGGATGCGAGGGCCTATGACCAAACGACTACGGGCATGCATGAAGTGAGTACACCCCTATCCTCCCGTGACCCCCCCTCTCACCCACGATGCCGCACCTCACCCCCTCGCTCTCTGTTATACTAAAGCTCCCCCCCCCCCCCCCCCCCTCTCTCTCTACCCCTACTCGTTGTAGTTGTGCAACGCTCTCCGAACTTCTGGCGAAAACAATACCGTCACAGCGAACACGGTCTTCAGGGTGTCTAGGTCGATGGGCTTCTGCTTCTGTGAGTGCTTTCGGCTCCACTGGGGTCTGTTACAGGAAGGCGGGTTTAGCCCTCGATTTGGTAGAGGCGCATGATACTGTAAAGGCGGTAGTTTTAGGACACCACACTTTTCTGAATTACGGGATCCCTTACACCTCCTTATTCCTCCTTTTGTCACACTTCTACTTTCCAGCTTCTGGACAAGCCGTGGTCACAAGTGTCGTCCCTTCTCCCCCCCGGTTCTTGCCTTCAATTTTTATCGCGCATAGGGTTCAGCAATCCAACTTCTTGTCGATTTTTCATCGAGTGTTGCTAACTCGCGCTCTCGCGTTTTCCGCAAGTCAATTTGTGCACAAGAAAAAGCCCCCACGAATTTATACGAGCATGCACTCGGGGGGATTCGAACCCACGAAGCTGGAACTCATCCCTCCTTAACCCTCCTCAACCTTCCTTAACCCTCCTCAATCCTCCTTAACCCTCTTTAACCCTCCTCAACCTTTCTTAACCCTCCTTAATCATCCTTAACCCTCCCCAACCATCCTCAACCCTCCTCAACCCTCCTCAACCCTCCTTAGCCCTCCTCAACCCTCCTTAACCCTCCTTAGCCCTCCTTACCCTTCCTTAACCCTCCTTATCCCTCCTTACCCTTCCTTAACCCTCCTCAACCATCCTTAACCCTCCTTAACCCTCCTCAACCCTCCTTAACCCTCCTTAGCCCTATTTAATCCTCCTTAACCCTCCTTAACCCTCCTTACCCCTTCTTAACCCTCCTTATCCCTCCTTAACCCTTCTCAACCTTCCTTACCCCTCCTTAACCCTCCTTAACCCTTCTTAACACCCCTTAACCCTCCTTAACCCTCCTCAACCATCCTCAACCCTCCTTAACCCTCCTTAACCCTCCTTAACTCTCCTCAACCCGATAACGTCCGAATTTTATCTATTCTCGAGCGTTTTGCGATGTCGTTTGCTCGTTCTTGTATTATTGCAATAATAGATCGTGGGCTCTTGTTCCATGAGTGGGTCACGCTTTCCTTTTTCTTTTTTAAGTTTTTGTGCCCAAGTGGGGAGCTTAAGCCAAAAAAATTGACTGTAGCGCGCGCGTCTACACAGTAAAGCGGGAGGTATCTAGCAATACGCTGTACAAGGTGTATAGGTTTGCACGGCAGGCGTAACACACTGCTCTCGCTGGAGAGAGGGATCATTTCGTGTTTTAGGAACGCATCTCGGTAGCTCCAACCATGCCCCCATCCCTCCCCGAATGGCCTGCACGGCTTCGGCGACTTTTTCATGCTTAACGGCGACAAAAGCATGGCCACCATCACGTTTGTACGCCATACATCGTGCATTGTCCCTGGTGACACAACTCGTCTGCGTAAGGTTACCCGTGGTCGATGTAACCGAGCAGCCGAAGAGTGCCAGAGACCAGCTCTGGTGTTCCCTCGTTCCAGCGAGAGGTGTACTAAAATAGTATCACTCCGTTACCTGCACAATAGGGATGCGAGGCGAATATCAAAACGCTTTGATATTTAGCCCGCACTCCCGCGAGAGAAGTGTCGAGGAGTACGTTCTGGCCAGACGGTCAAATCTGATCCGAGGCAATCGATGGTGGGTATAGAATATCTGAAGGTATCGATCCCGGATGGTCGATTGATTGCTCGTTCCGCTGCCCGTTTTTCAAACAAAAAACGGTCGTACCATGGGGTTGCTCGATGCTCGACGGGATTGTTTCTTTGTGGTCTATCGCAATGAAATCCACGATTCCTAGTACCGCTGTGTACTACACGCACAACACTAAGCACTGTTGCGTACTGCGATACGTGTTGCCTGGCATATGATGTGTGGCGCTCCTTCTATTTCGATAAGTAGGCATCTCTCCAATCCCTTGGCCTTGGTAAATAGCGAATATTTTGGTGAAACACAAACGACGTTCCAGCGATGTGGCGTGGTTCCTCAGCATAGAACCCAAGGTCTTTCAGAAATATGTTGGCAGATGAGCTACCACTGGCCCCGCGTAACCGCTTTAAAATAGGTCATAGGTGCGGGTAACTCGTTCTCGCTTAGGATTCGCATGAACGACACTTGGTTGTGCGTTTATAACATGAATCTGGACAGCCTCCACCAGCGCACGCCACACCAACCCTACATGTCGCTACAATATTTTTTGCCCATACGCATGAATAGCAACACGATGTCAGCTGTAGGGGAAACTGCGTACGGTGAACGCCAAAAATAAGCATAACTTACCCGTTCACTTCTTTACTGAGCACCCATACTGTCTATTGCGCGCGCTGCTTGCCTCGAACAGATGTCATGTTTATTGGCAGCGCCATGACCCTCGCAAGCCGCACAAGGTGATACTGCTGTACCCCGTTAAGGGCAAACTGCTTGCTGTTTTTTCGTGCAATTGCTAGCCGGCAGTTCAGTTGCGAATGCGTCTGTCTATGGCGAAAGGAGGAACGTGTTGGTGGTCCTCCACACCCTTGTGACATGAACACCGTCGTTGCGTCCCCAACAGTGATGCGGGCTACGATAGACAGTTTCAACAGTGATGCGTGCTACGATCGACAGTATCAACAGTGATGCGTGCTACGATAGACAGTATCAATAGTATCAACAGTGACGCGTGCTACGATAGACAGTATCAACGGTGATGCGTGCTACGATAGAGGTATACCCTTTTTTGGCGAAAATGTTTTCTGAATGACGGGGCTCTTAACCTCCTAATGCTGTCGTCGGAAATACGACATTTCTTTTCATGATTCTCGTTGTGGACCTAGGCCATGGGATTTTTCATCCGCGATAAAGCAGTTTTAGTTTTTTCCCAATCGTTTTTTGGGAGAGGTCATAAGCTCCCAAATTGAGGGGTAGTGTTGGAAAAAAAAGTGGGACATCTCTATCGTAAGCACGCGTCCAGTTCATAGCGAATTTCCGTACTTTATGACACTCCCCGACCCCTTTCGCCGCAGACTGATGCTCCCGTGCTTTACACAAGTTTTTCAGTCTACGTATGGTACTTGATTTAATGCTAGGACATGTGACATGTGAAGCACCGCGGCCTACATTTCGAGTCGTTGTTTAAGGGGTGCCTAGGTAGCGGCAAATTGGATCTTCTGCTGCACTGCTTCAGTCGACGATGTAATCGATGTATTCGTGATGCTATGAATGGTGGATGTTCTCTTGCTTGCTGCATCTTGCTGCATCTTGCTGCATTTTGCTGCATCTTACTGCATTTTACTGCCTCTTGCTGCATCTTGAAAACAAAAAATCCCTGCCTGGGCGTTGCAGAATATACGATATATATACAGAATATATATTGTTGGCGGAGGTTTGTGCGACATTGCAGCTAAAACACGCGGTGATGGCCTTACGCATACCTTCATCGCATTCCTACTCGTATAGCGGTTGGCTACGCCTGTTGCGGTCGCGCCAAGACATAAAACGTTCAGATGTCTCTCCTCGCTGTCACGTATATATATATATATATATATCATCGATGTGTACTCCTCATACATGCTTTGGCACCCTGTTTCGACGGTTTTTTGGCTTCGTTTTTCCCAGGAAAAGCCACCCGGCAAACCTCGCCCTTCTTGGGGCAACGCTTACATCCATCGGCAAGTGCTTCCTCAACAAGGCCATTTTCGAGTACGCGTGCGAATCTGCTCGGGCAAAGAGAATAAGAGCCGAAGCCGCCAGACGCAATCAGTCCTGGTCGGTGAAATCAAGAGTCAAGTCGTCGGGCTCGATCACGCTGCCCGCCCATCAGCCATCGTCTAGACCTCAGCACAAGTCTCCTCACCCGGCGACGAAAATTTCCCCAACGGAAGGGGGGGCGGGTCATCCTCGGCACCAGCACAATTCACCCACCGGCTTGGCTGACGAGGGCATACACCACCCCCCCCCCCCCGGAGACGGGGGTGGTGAGGTGGATACGAAGGCGGAAATAGGCCCAGCTCCTCCAAGCTGTGACAGCAAAACCGAAAGAATGGCAGGTACATGCTAGCATTTTGACTCGCACAGCTGGTGCATGCCAATACCGGCAGCGTCGGAAAACTGTTACCGCGTGAAGGAAACCCACGCCCATTGAGACGCTTAGGGGACGGGGTTGGCCGCGAATACCAGTACAAAGTACGAGTAAGAGCCATTCGCTAGCAGATTGGCTGTTATTAGCACACGTGTTTGGAACTATGTAGCGCGATTACTTTTATACGTAACCGTCTCATGGATGAAAACATTGCCGTGCTACTACGGGAGGGGCTGGTACCTTTTCTTTACCCTTTCCCCACACGAGGAGTCGTATGCCTTACCCCAAACCGATAAAACAACCGTCCCAGTGGCTAGGCATATCGCAACCAATTGAACGCACAATTCACGTGGAAGCGTGCAATATTATATCGGTCGAGAGCGTTTTCTCGGTGAGGGGGTTCCGTCTCGGTTAGATGCCACTGGTACCATATTAACCCCCTCCACCTTGCAACATGGCTCAAAAAGAGACACATACTTGGTAGTATTTGCCCTTGTTTTTAAGTCTGCCAGGGGGCGCGCCTAAACTCAAAATAGTTGCGCTGCTTTCCTTTCGTGGCACGTACGTTTTTCCGCAGATACGCGCATCGCGCTCCCCGACGAGGCAACGTTACTGGTTCAGGGAGATCACTCCACCTGACGGAAGGCAGCATTCTACCGACGAACGGCGTCCACGGGCACCGTCATTGCCGTACCGAACGTTGGGGGGTCGGAGTTCCGGTGTATCTTGCAATTGGGAGATTGGGGAAGTATTGGTCTTCTGTATTTTCGTTCGGGTTGTGGTTTCTTCTAGTACGATACTATTATTGTAGTCTATATGGCGTTCAATTGGTGACCTAAGCGGGGGAATCAGGGTTTTAGAAGTCGTCCGTGCCTACCATCTACCGGTGTGTGTGAGAGAGAAAGGGCGCATGATGCATGATGCATGATGCATGGTGCATGATGCATGGTGCATGGTGCATGATGCATACTTATATATTGCTTTGCGTCGTGTTCATAACGTGCGCTTTGGTCCGTACGTATACACAGTAGATTGGAAGCAAGTGGACGGGATTGGAGCACGCAATCAGTCAAGATTTCTGCATACCTTGATACGGTAGTTAGTGGTCGGACAGTGTGGCTAGGCATTGCTAGAAGGAGAGGGTGCCTTTTGGTTGCCGCCGGTAGAGCCTAAATAATTGTAATTCCGATTTCATGATAGCATTTCCCGGTTCTGCCCTCTTCAAGAATGCTCAAGTCTACTATAATAGCATAGTATACTCTCTGTATGCCTGGAGTAGGATGGCTCACGGGGAGATTGCTCTCGGTACCCGACGAGGCGCCATTAGGTGGAGGAGAAGGTATCTAGGTAAAAAAGTACGTTTTATTTTCGTTCACCAAAGTAGACCAGAAGGTGTAGACACACACTGCAAGATGACCACTGAACATAGACTGAGTCTATAGGGGTTCAATTCGAACATATGAGGATTGGGACCGCCAATCATATCAATCGTTCTACTCTACTACCATCTCCGTAGATTCTACGCAGTCATACATATCAGACATCAGACATCAGACATCAGACATTGGTACGAGCACATAGTACAAAACCCTACACGTACAGCGTCACTCTCAATAGCAGCCTGAGTCAGATGCCACGTATTGCGAGGGAACGCCGCTACGTGATCCCGCATCCCAGGCATGCTGATGTGTGTGACATGCCCATCACGAACTCGAATCTGACATCCTTCTGCGCCGAGTTGATGACAGCGCAAACGCGATGTTGCTGTAGCTGCCCCTCATACACACGTGCTCGTCGCCGCCATCGTAGCCCGAACACATAGTTCACGCTCACCGACGCCGCCACCCCCACGAATCAAACGTAATAATCAGTACGCTTGTCCGCCGATTCCCATATGGTACACTCGTAACCCTGTAGTGTACTTCGTTGACAACGATATGATGGACTCAAGGGACTGACGATACGCCAAAGTGCCAGGCTCACTCTTGGCAATCAGGCCCGGCAGATTCTCCTTACCTGGCAACAAGTTTAAGGGCGACAAGTATTGCCTTGCAGTTTTGTCCTTGCGCAATGGTACTCGCTGCTGATGTGCCTACAGGGGTGATCGCAACGACACCATTGCACTATACGGTAGCTAGCTGCACGCTACAGCACGTTGCACCACGCCCTACCAAACACGTTGAAGCTGGGCCACTGCTTGGGCGTAGCTGATCGATGGAACGGCTGTCTCAAAGTGCTATGTTTTTCCCCAACCTCCCAATGTTTAGGGTACGAAAGATTCTCCAACTCCATCTCCCACGACCGAGGAACAAGTAGGGACACCTCTCCCCACCTTGCGTGTAGCAGGGTCGAAGAGACTTGTCTCCCGAGGTAGCGGTGCTGGTACTCTCCTCGGCAGCTGCAATAGGGGCCACCATTCAAAAACGCACTAGACCGTGTCACCTGAAGCAAGGAGGATGAGATGCCAACTCTAGCGCTTCCCATGCTCTGCCGTGCATTTCATGCGCATCGGCTTTTCCTTCTAGACTAGCCGCCTCCCTTGTTGGCGTGCCGATCCCATTCTGCAAGAAGCCTTTGTACGCGTCGAGGCTCCCGACTGCTGTGTACGTCACTTTTCGTTTCCGACATACGCGGGTGTTGTGTGCGCGTGTTCATTGTTTACAACATTTAGTTGGGTTGCCCGGGTTAGCCCGCCGCCAACGAGGCAAGCTTTGGTCGCAATTTACCGGGGGGACATTGCAGTTTGAGGGTCCATGCTGCCGAAGCCGCCAAAACTTTCTCGTCGCTCAAGTGAACAAGAGTCATTGTTTCTCAAATGAATACTCGTTTTACGTTACTCAGGCGAATAAGCGTCAGAATAAGTCATTTTCAGTTTTGAAAATGTCCCGATTCGAACCTCTGGTGCTAAACATCTGACAGGCACGAAGTAATCCTGGCGTGCCGAATCGCCTGGCGTGTTGAAACGCCCCAAACACATGTCTCAGGTCCTTTTCTACGGTAAGGGATTAGGGTCGTGCATTCAAAAATGGGACAAGGACATTCGATTTGAAATACTACTGGGTGTCGGGCGTGTCCTGCGAGCCGAGGGCACTACTACGACAAGGAAGCACCATTTTTTCGGCCAGTGTGAAATATGCCATATGACTTGATCTTTTCTCTCGCTGAAAGCGTTTTGTAGTTGATGACCTCGGGAAGACGTACCGAGCGCATTTTACGCACGGAAAGGAATTGCCACTGACATACCAGGTACACTGACATAGCTCGTCGTCATCGTTGCAGGTGAACCCGCACAATTGAAACACCCACGCGGGCACGCATCGAATGCACGCTGTTGATACTGCTTCCCCCCTTGGACAAACATGCGTGCGAGCCGCCTCATACAGGTCTTAACCCGCCAAACATGTGTCGCTCGGCAACTCCCTTCCCCCTCCTAAACCTTGACCTCCACTCGATTGTTTCTTCCCTTTTTTCCGCTGCTACTTACCGGGAAGAGCGCTACCACCCTCCTCGGCAAACAGCAAATCACACCAACTACGTATTTACTCTCCGCAAATGTCTTAGCAGCAGCCATGTTAGTGCCAGTCCAATATGTATCACTCTTAATTACTCTTGCCTCCCGCACTTGACCCACCGTCTTAATATTCCCCACACGGCAGCGACTTTCTCCTCCGCTGTGCTTGCTTTTCAGCATCTGCTCCTGCTGTTGCGGCTCCTCCTCACCCTCGACTTTTCCTGCTTTTTAGCAGCTGCTGTTGCTACTATTGCTGCTACTGCTGTCAGGTTAACTCGCGTTGCGTTCGTCGTCACTGTTCATCGCCATCCTGCAGGCCGTGGGCGTGTATTCCCAGCCGTTTGCCGGCGTTACACGGGATTTCTGTCTGTTGCTGGACCACCCCTTGTCCACCATCCCCACCTCCTCCACAACCACCATTTCCTCGTCCAGTTCCGTTCTGTGTCTATCCTCAACCTCCCTCCCATGTTTCATTTTCAGATATTCGTTTTCCGGTGTCAATCTTTTATCCCGCTTCCCTCTTTGCGATCCTGTGGTTGCTGTGGTAACTGATTCTGCTGCTGCTATGACTTCGGATACTGACTGCTGCTTTGACTACCCGGCGCTTTGGCCTACACTACTGAGCGTTTCTACGAGCTTACCGGTAGGCTCATACCTGGCCTCATTGATACCAAGTTCTTGTTTCTGGAGCTAAACGGGGTGAGGCTCCTTTCGCTAAACTATCGAGAGTCTCGCTGTAAACAATCTTGAAAGAATTTATCTCCCGACCAGGACATGGGAAGCTGAAGCCCCGAGAGCTTACGACATAACCGCTTGATCCGAGGCCATTTTGCTACCAGTTGACTTCAGTCCGATGATCGCGCGGTCATTTCTCATTGGCAGTGCTCGAGGGAGTTTACGAGACCAACACCTCCTTGTACGCATCGCCTCCACTTTCCCTCCCCTGTCAACGGTCCAGGCTCTCCAATTTTTCCAGGAGGGCGATATTTCTCGCGCTCTCCTCAGCTCTCGATTCCGTCTCCCTTTCTTCTACACCATCCGACTTTTGGAAGACCAATCCCCGACCCCTGACCCAGAATGTTTCTCAACACCGACGTCCGAGCTTTTAAGGGACAATTGATAACGACGTCATGCTTGCATAACCCAGCAGTTTTCCCAGGACTTGTCAAGTGGAGCGGAGGAGAGGCACACAGGCTTACACTTTCTTGCCTATAAATGAAACAGTAGTGTTCAGTGTCTACGCCATGAAGAGGAGGGGGGTGCTCTCCTATGGGGCTGGCTCGCTCCTATGGGGCTGGCTTGTCTGGTGATTATATTTGTGTTGAAGCACCAACTCGTGCAGACTTCGTGAGATCTGGTAAGGGACCATTACGCAGTTACATTTCGTGGGTCAAGAGCAGTCTAAGAGCGCAAGCGAACGATCAACAAGGCAGCAGACGCGATAACGAAAGCAGCGGGCACGGCAGTGTCCAAGGGGCATTGGTCTGGTAGGTCGTCACAGATCAAGTTGCTTTGCTTTTTCTTTGGTCTCTCTCAGGGGTACTTGGAAGTACCAGGCACAAGGCAAGGCGGCGAGGCCATCTTGTAGTGTTTGAGGTTTCCACATTCCCAGCGCGTGAACCGATCTTTTATAGCTATGTTGTCATTATAGAAAACCTTATGACGGCTTAATCTCTCTTCACACATTGGCCCCTGCGCATGACACTGATCAGCACATTCGCAACGCATCGTATTATCCTTCCTAGCGCTGTCGCGCTGCAACACCCCCCCAATCCGACTCATAACCATCGTCGGGGCAAAACGGGCATCCCGGTCAAGGCCCGGCAACAGCGCGCGCTTTCAGCGGATCAAACCTGCGTTCTCCCTCGGCTGTCCGTCGCTTCAGCCCCCCCTCAGCCCGACGAATGTGAGCGTCGGTGCCAAGCGGGCATTCGTCGAATAACCGATCACCCGTAGTTCTGCACACCGTTTGATCGTGCTGATCTTGGACGGTGGTTAGAAGAGCGGCAATCCCGAGCCTTGTACGTTCCCCAAAACAAACAGTAGAACCCATCCAGCCAAAGCGTCGTACTCCGCTCATCATGCCACCACAGAATCCAGCAAACGCCTACGACACCGCCCCGCGTAACACTCTCGCATATTCGCCAAACACCTCATGACGACATCCTCCGGTAGCTGTCACCCTCCTCTGACAAATCGCCTATCCTTGCGACTATCTCTTGACGGCGGGGGCGATCGGCGGAACACTGGCAAAATTGCACTCCCACCCTCCGACGCAAGCGGCTGATGAACTCCCTTCCTGCACCGCTACCGATGGTCGATAGCGGCGCGCCGGACACTGGCCGCAGCTCTAGCTGTTTTCTAGAGGAAGCTGTTCCCTCGACCTGCCACGGACCCATGCTACGATGTAACACTTTCTTCTGAGACGGTTTCTGAAGGGTGGCGCCGCTTAACCCCAAATCGTCGGAAGCAGGCAATTTTTCTTCATGATTTTCGTTGTATACCTCAATGGCCTTGTTTTTTATCATCCGATACGTATCGGTTTTATGTTTCACCAAATCAGTTTTTGAGAGAGGTCGTAAGCTCCCAAATTGAGGGGTAGTGTTGAGAAAAAAACGTGGTGCACCTCTATTGTAGCACGCGTCGACGACAAACTTCAACTGCCAATTTCCCGAGTCCGAGAGCTGGTGAACGATCGATTCCGAGAGTGACTCACTCTCTCGGCCGTGTACTTTTACTCTGCATCGTTATTGAATGATGGCGGCACGCCAAACGTTGGCGAAAACTCTATCGAATCCCCAAACCTGCCAGGTCGGTTCATGGCCACCCGCAGATGCCTGTTCTCCAAGCCGAAGAAAGAGCTGTTTCATGACGTGGCCTTGGAGTGCTGCCTAAAATAAACCACCTTCGAAAGTCCAAAACACTTCCCCCCAGAACCCGTGGCTACTCGTTGGAGGCGTGCATACATATCGTCTACACCCCTATAAGACACGCGCCCATGCTTGTTACGATGAAGCCACCGTTCGATACCCAGTCCTGCGCGATTATGATAAACTGAGCCCCTTCATTCCATGGACATCAAAACTAGTCCATCCATAACGAAGGCTAGTCCATCCAACTACACCTCAGTTGTTGGTAATTACCCTTTCCACTCCCACGCTAGAGCGTTCCTTACAGTACCCGTTGTCGATTGTCCGATCTGACATTTCCAGCTGTTCCGCTGCGATGGTGCTACACCCCCCAGCGGCAGAGTCCAACGGTCACCAGGCACCCTTCTGCGACAGATTTCGCGGCGTAGGCGGAATAGCTCGAGTAAGCCTCCTCGTCCTCTTCTTTCCCCTTGGTGACACACCTAAACTGCAATGGTCATGGTGGCACACACCTTGAGTCACATGGCGCCATACACGCACAAAAACACAGGAAACTGCGTAAAATTTCATTATCAGACCTCCCTTCACATATGTATAAAACGCAAATACGCCCACAAGCCGTCTCGAATGGCGCGACACACGAAAACCCCCCTGAAAACACATACAAACACAAAACACGAAATAATTATAGAATGCACACACCCAGACCTTTCTTCGTACAAAAACACGCGGGAAGACAATTACAGAGCACAAGATCCCACTCACATAGCAGGTACACGCACACACAGATATACGGTCTTCCGCCGGCTCCTTAACAGCTGTTCTGCCGGTCGCTCATTTTCGCGGCTAACGAAACGGCACCGACGGTAGCGATCGTGGTAAAGCCCAAATAGCATGGAATGGCGAGAACCACACAACGAACGTCCCTACCCTCGTTAACACACAAAGCACCCCCCGTACCAGCTGGTTGGACATTGCACGTATTGATTCTGTTTGGGTTCAAGGGGGCAAGGGGGCGTAGTTGGGTGCGAAGTCATTTGCGGGGTTCTGCAAATTAGTTCGAGTGTACAGTACAAGGTAGCGTTCATCCAAAGTTTGTGGGTGTAGGCGTATCGCGCGGTGGGTTGGCCCACCCGTGGGCGGATCAAACGTTGGTGCCTCCGGATTAGTTTTTGTTTTTTAAGACTAATCGTTCCTGTCCGGGATGTGGTCACCAGGGGGCACCCTGGGTTCATGCACGGATTTCCGAGGGAGATGGATATATTGATCTTGTGGGGGTATAACGGATTGCTGGCGGTGCTGGGAGCAGCGCACACAGCAATCAACATTCTTTTCTGGCTCTTGTGGTCAACCCTAACGGCAACGTGCTCTAGTAGTAATGCAACTATGTTTCTCTCGTTATTGGGTTCAGTGTCCAGTGCATGATGGGCATTTCTGGCTCGGACGGTTGAGCGATAGGATCCTTGGGGCAACACTTACCTGTAGAGGATGTGGACCTAAAGATCGTACAAGTGCTGCCGATAGACTACGAACTTGAATAGCGCACGATCTTGTACACAGAGACAACATTACCCGTGCCGAGATAGAGGCAATAGCCAGACAGAGGTGCACAACCATGTCTGGAAGTACGAGCAAGAATAATCGTAATGTAGGACAAGCCCCCGTTGCGAACAAGCCCGCCCGCCGAAACCGTAAGCAGGAAGGTAGTGGTAAGGATTACCGTACTTGGAAAGGTGTAGCCGGTAAGGGTATGTCTGGTGGTGGTGCCGCAACACAAAAATGCTGACACAGCTGTACGAAGGACGGAGAGAGGAAGCACGGCGACATACAGAAAAAAAAATGTCACCGATGCCTGGAGCCAGGTCATGATGGTTCGACTGCACCGCATTCGTCATCCCCGCCGCGAAGAAGTCCCATAACGGTCATGGTAAGGTTATGGGGTGTGTGATGATTGGTATGCTTGGTATGAGTGATGCGGTAGGAGAGCGCGAGCAGAGAAAGGACGGTAGATAAAATTGGATAGCTGATAGTGGCGCGACCTTTCACATGACTAGATCTGCTGACTTGCTCCGTGACTTGCACCCGACCGAGGACAAGATTAAGATTGGTAACGGCACTCTGATTGGCGTCGAGGGTTACGGGTCCGCTGACACTGCAGATTTTCCCAACACGGAAGGAGGTGTCACAGTAAGACTGGACGAGGTAGCTTACGTACCCGACTTGGCTTTCAACCTTTTCCCCTTAATGGCTGCACACAAGCCAGGAGTAGGTTTCGCGACTTAATGATGGAAGATATGAGAGCGACCTCAGCGGATGGGCGTTTAAGGTTCTGGAGTGATGGATCTAGATACTCAAACTCTGGCGAAATGATTGACCTTGACGATGACTACATCCTCTTTTCTTCCCTGTCGGCCGAGTCCATCGAGAACCCCGTGCAGCCTGCTCACCCTGCTCCCGTGGTGTTTGAACATGACGCATGCTACGATAGAGGTAGCACGTTTCGGCTATTTATTTTCTGAGCGACGGGGCTCCTTAACCCCAAATCGTCCGAAATTGACCTTATTTCTGCATGATTCTCGCTGTGTACCTAGACCATGGGGGATTTTTCATCCGGTAGCGGTGTTATTTTTATCCAAATCGGTTCTTTGGGTGAGGTCTGGCGAGAAACCCCCAAAACAAACAATGGTTGGCGCACCTCAAGGCCGTAGCACGCGCGTCCTGTGATGATAGTCCCCGGTACTGCTGACTCGCGTGAGGCGGCTGCAGAGATCAACGTTTTCCACTGCGTGCACGGCCATGCCAACAAAATTTCTGTTGAGAGAGACGGGCCAAATCGCTAGGTGTAGAGCTACTAGGTGAATTGAAACCGTGCACGCTACGATGGAGGTATCAGTTTTGGTCTGAAATGGTTTTTGAATGACGGGGCTCCTTAGCCCAAAATCGTCGGGGAAAAAAAAAAGAATGGGCAATTTTTTTGGCGTGATTCTCGTTGTGTACGTAGATCACGGGGGATGTTCATCCGGTAGCAGTTTCGTTTTTCTCCAAAGCAGGTTTTTGGGAGAGGTCTAAAGCCCCTAAATGGATGATTCTCAGGAAAAAAGTGGTACATTACCTCTATTGTAGCACGCTTCCCCTGGGTGTTCCGTGGCCAACGGGTACCGTACGCCGATTGCTAGCAGTACGAAAACACGCGGTACGCAGAAGCTAGGAAGACTTTTTGATGAATCTCAGTGGGCCTAAGAGCGTCCATTCACTGCAAGGTAAACGGTATGTGATGATAGTGAAGGACGACGATACCCGATACTCTTGGGTATACTTTCTCGAGCGCAAGTCCGACGCCCCTGACGCCTTCAAAAAGGTTTTGGCTGGGGTATGCATACGGATGGTGTCCCGTCGGAGATAGAGAAATGTCTGTCAATGGTGGAGAATTCTTTGGTGTAGATTTCGAGGGCGTGTGCAGGCAGTATTGCATCAAACAGGAGATCACTAACGCAAAGAGTCCGGAGCTGAACGGCCTCGCCGAGAGAGCTCTCGGTATCATCCACAACGCGGCACTTGCCGCTCGCATCCAAGCCCTCATCCTCTTTCTCCACATCGAATTGCCATCATCGGAGACCCTCTGGGCTGAGGCTGTACACTGGGCGTGCGAAGCCTTGAACCGCACCACGACGACATCTAACCCGAGAGACAAGTCGCCGCACGAGATGTGGTACGGCAAGGGATCACCTGCGTCACCACACGCGTTTCCTCGTCCGGGGTATTGCCGCTGGGACCGGCTGTCGAAGTCATTCCCCAGGTACGAGAGTAGCTTCTAACTCGGGCCGGGCATCGACCACCCCCGTGACTCATTGCGAATGCTGACGCGGGCAAACAAGGTGATAGAAACAAGAGACGTCACGTGGGAGGCACCGCCGGATATGGAGGTGCCATCGGTGAAACTGCAGCAGTCGGCATCGCCGGAATCGGCAGGGGCACTGGAGCCGGGAGGGACGTCAGAGCCGGGGGGACGTCGGAGATGGGAGAGACGCCAGAGCCGAGAGGGCTAGGTGATTTCGATTCTGGTCCACCGACTCCATTGCAACTTCTGGAGAGAGGAATACCCCATCAGCGTGGATTAACACCTCAGGCGGGGAGTGTAGCCCATGGTGAAGAAGGTGAAAGGGGTTCAGTGGGCGGTGAAGATCTGCTAGCCCCCGACATTGAAACTGCCCCACCAGGTGTTTATTTGTCGTCGGAGAGCAACGAGACGTCTGCCGACGGCGACATCTTGGTCGAGAGGAGCGAGACATTGTCATCGGACAATAGTCATCCGGTTCCTACGATGGGTGCGCACTGCGGAGCCCCAACTTGAATGGAATTTTCGTGGACTCAGAGGTGACAACGAGCTGGGGCGAACCAGAGCGCAGACGCGAGCGCTCAATCAAGAAGCAACTGGTCTAGTGAGCATGTTTGGGCCCGATGAAGGGGGTAAACTGATTCATGGGCTGCTGGTGGTACAGGAGATTAGCCGTGAGCCGGTCGAGTTACCGAAATGTCTCGTCCGGGAAGCAGGGCCGGAGGCAGTGTCGTACCCTGCGGCATGCTCGTCGCAGTATTCAGGCGTGTGGATGGAGGCGATGAGGATGAAGTTCGATGGGCTCGTGGCGGCCGGGATCGTTTGCGGAAGTCACTGAAATCCCCGAGAGGTGTAGCATCGTAGACTCCAGGTGGCTTTACAAGTGGATGGGTAATTCGCATGGTACGATTGGCAGGGCGAGAGTCCGTATGGTGGCCATGGGGTACAGCCAGATAGAGGGAGAGTAGACCACTTTGAGACGTTTGCTCCTACAGCATCTGCCACTTTTAACAGGTTGGTAGCATCTATGGCACGTAAGCTGGACTCGCACCTGAGGCACTTAGATGTAGCCCAGGCTTTCGTTCAGTTGGAAATGGACACCGATATCTACTTGCGTCTGCCCCCCGGTTGTGAATCAGTATCTGGTAAGGTAGTGCTGCTCAACAAGGCCTTTTACGGCCTGAAAAGGAGTGGTCGAGCGTGGTTTCGGCTGTTGGCGTCAACACTTGTGGAGTGTGGTTTCGAGCAATGCTTGGTAGATCCCTGTGTGTTTCGAATGATAGTTGCTGGTGACGTTGTGGCGACAGTGGTCTTTCATGTGGACGATATCAAGATTGCGGCTACTGAGGAGGTGGCTGAAGTGGTAGTCAGTGCCCTCAACCAGACATTTCCCACCAAACATCTCGGGGAGGTAGAGGTGGTACATGGGGCGTGAGTACAAAAGAGACAGGGAGAAAGGTACTTTGGAAATTTTGCATATCCAGTTCATCCGGAGTGTACTAAATCGTTTTAGAGTCTCGAAGTCCAGTCCCTACTCCGCTACTCCTTCCATTGATATCAGCCACGAGAGCGAGGAGGAGACAGTGATGGATGTGCCGTTTCTTGAGATCTTGGGGAGCCTGATGTGGACCGCGAACCAAACGAGGCTCGGTGTTTCGAATGAAGTTCGGGCAATCGCACGGTTTTCGCATGACCCCAAGCCTGTGCTCAGCAAGGCGGCACAGAAGATACTTGAGTATCTGAATCTGAATGCCACGTCGGACTTAGGGCTACTGTTCAGGAGATGTTCAGAAGAGATGATGACTTGGGATTTGTGCACTTGGAGTTTGATTTGGAGGCCTACATAGACGCAGACTTCGCGCACAAGGCAGTGTAGCCGTTTCGTGGGTACGTTAGTGTCTTGGATTTCGAGAACTCAGACGTGCGTCACTCCATCTACCACTGGGGCGGAATACGTAGCCATGGCAGGCGGGTCAAGGTGGCAATATATGTGAGGGGGATACTGGTGTTTCTGACGCCCAGTCTGGGGCCGATGAGCATTGGCGTGTACGAGGGCAAAGAGGGGGCGATAGACTCAGCGAAAAACCCCTCAAGTCTATCCAACAGCAAGCACATTGATGCGCGGCACCATTTTCTGAGGGAGATGCCTGCCAGCGGAGACATCTCGGTGCAGTATATTCAGAAGTCAGAAGATCGGCATGCCAATTATCTGACTAAAACCCTTGACAGGAAGAGTTTCGAAAGCCACCACGATTTCCTTTTGGGCAGGGGTTAGGTTGCAATATTTTGCTGGTTTTGACGCGTGCTACGATAGAGGTATACCTTTTTTTGGCGAAAATGGTTTTTGAATGACGGGGCTCCTTAACCTACTAATACTATCGTCGGGGAAAAAAAAAATATATAGGACATTTGTTTTGCATGATTCTCGTTGTTTACGTAGGCCATGGGATGCTTTTTCCGGTAGCGGTTTTGTTTTTCTCCAAATAAAGTTTTGAGGGAGGGTCTTAAGCTCCCAAAGTTTTGGAAACCCCAGAAAAAAAGTGGTGCACCTCTATCGTCGCACGCGTCTTTTCTAGTAGATCCCAGCTTTTTTTTAGTAGGCGGTTCGTTCTCGTTTCGGCCATACTCACCGTGGCAATGCCTACGCTTGTTGACTTGTTGACACACCGACAGAGGGTATCCAATATAGGTTATATCAGCGACTGTACGTCGGGCAGTTGCACTGTGGCACTCGGGTTACTGCGGGATAATGGTATCCATGGTGCCTTCGCTTGTGAAAAGTTCCTTGGAAAGGAATAGTGCGGAGGAATCTCGAGTTGAGAATTCTTGGGTTGTGGTTCTGGAAGGTACTGGGGGTTCGGCTCGAGGGCAGACGTGATAAGGTGGTTTTCCGTCCCCACCCCGTGGTCACTCCACTCTCACCATCCTCTCCAGCCTCTTCTTCTTATCCCCCTCCTGTTCATCTGGATACTTGATGATCACGACATAGACACGCCGCATCTTCTTCTTTCAGACACTTACTGCGAAGGGCATTACTTCGTCTGGACATCAGCTCGGAGCTGTTGTTGCCACTCCGTCTTCTGCTCAACTCAGTCATTTTGAACACTGCACGAGTATTTGCCGTTTCGACACAATGTAACATCAGGTGGAGAGACCCCAAACGGGGACGGCATGGCCATATTCCTGGTGCATCCACCTATCAAGTCTGATAGACTGGGATGAACCTTTAAAAATATTGATTCGTGATCAACCCCAGAGCTAAACTTGATCATTTTATCATGCTTTTCGAGTGTAAATCGATGCCAATTGAGCACTTACTTCTTCCGCCGGCGCCGTCAGCGGGATCCTTCGGAGGAGTCTCCGGCGGGTATTCTGGGGGCGCCTCCAGCGCGGCTCCCTTGGGCAGGGGGGTGGGGGGGGGTTGGCTCGTTTCGCTCGCTTGACTTAGTCGACTAGTTGGCTGGCGTTAGTCAATTAGTTGGGGGAAGCCAACTAATGCAGGAAGTCTGTTGATAGCCCAGACTCAGCGCCGCCGGCTCCTCCGGCTCTGCCATCGGCGGCGACAAAGTCGATGGCGACGGGTTGATGCGCCATAAGTTGCAGAATACCTTTTTGAGCGCTCGCGGCGTGGTAGGACTACTTGGAGACGCCCGAAAATATGTCCCCCGTACCGAGCAAGCCTTCCTACAAGCAACGAAACCAAAGTAATCTGTGAAATAGTTGGATAGTTGGCACCGACCCAACTATCTATAGTACCTAGCCAACTACCATCACTAGCTGGCGACTTGCTATTAACGTAGAAAATCACAGCCCTAGCAAAACCCGTTTTGAGGGGGACCAAATTTGACGACTGTGTGAGATGGGCAATACAACCAAACCTAATCAAAAGCATACCAGCTGCTACCTGGTATAGGTTCAACGGGAGAAATTAATACTCCGTGGTAGTTATTAACAGCAGCCAAGACGGTCTCCCCGGTGGTCCAGTGGTTACCCTCGAATACTCCTAGCGTTTTGTCCTAGAGTTCGATTACCACCGTGGTGAGATTTTGACGTTATCTGCGAAATGCAAAAAAAGGAGCCACTGCTGAGAGCGCCTAGCAGCGTGGGTAGGTACAATTGGACGCGAGTCGACGAGGAAGAATATGCTGATGTTTTGTCGGGGTCGTTCTACGGCAGCCCCCCCCCCCCCAACTTTTCTTCAACGAAATCGCCGGTTTCAAAACGAACTCCCCGTCGTATGTATCTCCTGAAATACGGTGTGTCTCTCGACACCCCGACGTCGTCGATCGTGAGACCTTTGCACACAAGAACATATATGGATACTTTTTTTTTTTCGATCGTATCCTTCCTTGTGGCTGATTCTCACCACGAGAGCCCCCTCCCAAACCATTGAGTTTCTTTAACGAACACTCGTTTCATGGCTGCTCGAAACAAGGAAGGATGCAATTGAAAACAAAGTACCCATATACTTCCTTGTGTACAAAGGCCTATCGATTGATGACGTCGGGTATTCAGGAGATACGACGGGGAGTTGGTTTTGAAACCGGCGATTTCGTTAAAGAAAAGTCGATAGCGCTACCGTAGAATGACTCTTGTGTCGAGCAGCCATGAAACGTTCGTCAAAGATTATCCCTGGTTTTTTGGGGGGCTATCGTAGAATCAGTCCTCGCGATAAAAATGAAGGCATGTACCGTAGCGGCGAGGGGGCAAGAGGGCCCGCTATGTGACCCCAGGTCTGAGTTACTACTGGGACGGAGCGCGATTAGAGTAGTGCGAGGATAATAAATGGGAGGTGTGGTGGTACTCCGGGTGAGGGATGCGTGGTTGGTCGGTGTTGGGAAGCGTGCTCCTCATGGGTTCCAGCGTCTTTGGTTGGTCTCTCCTCATGGCTCGCTGGATAGACTCAATCGCTTAAATGAATTATTTCCCTAAAGAGGATACTAAAAGGCAGACGTAACAGCGCTAGGCACGGTAGTGCGGGGTAACGCAGGGAAACGCAGGATATATCAGGTAGTGAGGTGTGGGGCGTCCTGCTTGCCCCATCATCGTCACCTACATTAACGCACATCTATGATGGCCTTGGCGTGAGTGTGACATCTAATATCACTTGGTTTCACCTCAACCATAACATGGTTTCACGTCGAATCTATAAACTGTCCTTCTGCGGTGGGTACTCCATTACATTAGGCCACCCTGAATAGTCGTAGATGCAGATCACCTGCCAATCAAAGGGTGTCATCAAAACATCCAGAATCGGAAAGAGGATCGAAGATGCGGCTATTCGAAACAAACGAAAACGAGGCTATCAATTCCCCCACATCTCGTATTATTGAGGCTTAAATGCCCCATTGCAATAAATACAACCCTATGATGGAGCTCACAACCGTGAGAGCTCGAGAAAGGGTATTCACCTACGGTATACCAGTAGCAATCGGCCTACGAAAACACGAACAGCGCGGCCACTGAGCGCAAATCTGCAAAGGGAGCCAAAGAGGAAGGTATAGACGCGGAAACCAAGTCAGAAGAAAAGGGAACACGTGTCACTCTGTGAAGCCCAGACAATTTACAGCCTGAAGTGAAGTGCCGAGGGGGCGGGCGGTCGGTTCATTTGCCGGAAGATAAGAGAGAAATCGAGAAACACTGCCTGAAAGAACGTCAGAGTCCGCTACGTTGGACATGGAAAGCTGACGCGGGGCCATCGGTTGGACGGTGAAAGAGAAACAACCAAGACGCAAAGAAGTACTCAAGCGTAGGGCCATTGGTCGAAAGGCGGATAAGGAATAACCTGAAACGAGAGAAAACAAAGAACACTGCCTAAAACAATGTCAGGGTCTGCTGCGAGGTTGGACCTGGAAGGCTGACGTGGGGCCATTGGTCGAAAGGCAGAACTACAAAGAACCAGTACGCTGAGGTGTAACGGAAGCACAGGGGTCGTAATGTGGGACCTAGGAGGCTAGCGTAAGGCCCTTGGTCGAATTGTAGATCGGGAAACCGAGGCAACCAAAACAAATCGCGATGAACGCAGAGGAAGACAACACCTAAACAGTGACACAGACAACACCAAAATGGTGCTACTGGAGGCGTGTGTGATACGCCGGAAAGCTGAACCGGGGGGCAACAGTGGAGTACCCTTAGAAGAAGCTATCTGGGTACAGTAAGTACAGTACCAGGAAAACGGAAAGAGATAAATGGTGAGGTCACCTAGCCAAAGCAATACCCAAACAAGGACGAAACTGAAGCGTAGACACAGAAAGACGGAAGGTACTATCGGAATCCGGAAAGAGAGTCGACACATATATATGACACCTTGAGAGGCTAACTAATGACGGGAACAATGCTAGCGAACGTAGTGCGAGGCTATTTAACCATAACGAAGCAAGCCAAAAATGGGGTCAACAAGAAGATAATCGTTCAGCTCGAAGCAGACCTGGAAGTGCTTAGTTCCAGCAAGAACGCAGGGAACAGAGAACACAACAATATGAAGAAAGCAGCAGCTAGGTACTATACGTCGGGAACACGGGGTCGCTAACGTGGAGCAACCCTAAAAAGGTAACCGAGAAAAATGCACGGGAAAACAGGAAATAGGCAAATCGTGTCATAGCAACGTACTGCAGCCTGACAAAAAAAAGGAGGGTCCATAGCAAGGGACCTTGAAAGGCTACTTTATGAAAACGAGCGACACTAGGTACGCAGCGAAGGCTTTTCCCCGAAAACGATATCGCCGAAAACATTACATGAAAGGGGGTGGACAAAACAATCCTATATAGGCTGCGAGGCCAAACTGGGTTCAAAACGTGGGACCGATGCGACAAGTACGCCGACAAGCCAAGAGAAAAACGGGGACCAAGAGGGGACGGACGGCCTGTGGACTGCACTGTCAGGACGGACTGTAAAACCAAATTTAAGGCCGGTGTGTAGTTAAACCCTATGGGCAGGTATGCCGAAAAAACAACAACAAAAAGCGGTCGAAAGAAACAAGACCTGTTGGCTGCAAAGCCAGGACGGGGGTCAGTGTCGTTGGACCGTAGGGGTAGGGGTGCCGAGAGAAAATGGTAACAAATAGTGGTCCAGTGGAATACACCCGCTGGCTACAAAGCAAGAACGGAGTCCGGCAGTAAGGGGCTCTTGGGGGCAGATAAGACCAAACAAAATAAAGGCCAAAGAGAACCGACAGATGGGCTAGAGAGTTTGCACGGGGCCGCCAACGTGGGACCAAAGGAGGGCTCTCAACGTGAATCCAGTCTTCGACAATGTGGGACCATAGACGGTAGCAATAGCTGGGATGCCGCAATACTAAGTGGCTGGGGTTACAGTGCACGGTGAAGTAAGTTGTGGAAAGAAGTACGCCAAGAAGCAAGGAAGGCACCACAACAAAAGGGAAGTACGCCAGAGGACAAAGAAAACCCAACAACGATGAAAAAAGGAGGTCACGCCTCGGGAAAAACGAAGAGATATATCGCGGGAAGCATCCATTTTGTCACCAAGCGCATAGGGCGTGGTGGAAACAAGATGATGGAAAACCTCTACACGGTTCGGAAACGCCATGTTTCGTCGGTGTGCACGACACGTGGGCATGCTACATCGGCCGTAGAAGTCGGAAGCAAAACCACAAAGGCAATCACTCGTCGTACTGTAGAAAAATATAACAACTTGGGCACAAATTCGAGTTCAGTGCGACCATAAAAATCACCGAAAAACGATCAAATACCATGCTTTGAATGCGCCAAAGAAGACAGAAGGCATACTACTACGTTAAAACAATTTTGGAGCCTCAACAATAGTCGGACTTTAAGGGGGTACTTTGGGGAGCCGCGAGGCGAAACCACTGTCTATACCGGCGCCTACCAGGTAGAATTGCACTGAGACAGTAGGGTCCCAAGCTAATACGTGCACCAAGCGTTCACGAACAAATTCTCCCAGAAGAAAGGAGAGAAGGCTACTACGGTCGGTCGTTTGCTGCGCACAGGCGATAACCACTCAGGAGCAAGCGTGTCCAGAAAAAACAAGAAAAATCAAATAATACCCGCGTTGCATGGACGCGAAAGTGGAAGGTATCGGTTCCGAAAATGCACGAACGCCAGCGTCGGGAGGAAATACGTTTCGAAAACGCACACACTGCTGCAGAGGGAAGGGGTGTACGTTCCCATCCGGCACATAGTGCAGGGGGAAGGAAAACCAAGATAGAAAAACCAAGCTAACACGATATTTTTTTTCAACTCATCATACCGTGAGAACGGTGAAAACGGGGTCTTAACATAGCAGAGGACCCAGAATTTCTGCGAAAGAGCACGAACATGGGCAGACGATATCTCGGCTGAGAAGGAATCCGACGAAACTGTTACGATGGCTGAAAAGGAACTAGACGGAACTGTTACGATGTCGCGGGCTGATATCATAAGCCGGACGGAGGGAGAGGGCAATTGGCGTACAACTCTAAAAGTGCTAGCGGGGCGCATGCATAGCGTGCAAGCGAAGTTCAAGGTAATGAGGGTCAAGTGAAACTACCATGGTTTCGGGGGTTGGTACTGTAAAGAAGCCTAGAGAGGGGGGTCGTGCACAATCGACGGACCCGATATTACTAGCAATTGAGTTAAATCGACACACGACGCGTATGAAAATACGTGGAAGTGTGGTGAGCTAAAGCTTTATTTTTCCCCATCCGCTGGAGGATTAAAAGAAAAAAGAAAAAACTAGCAAAAGGTTGATGTCGTGAAACTCTGAAAATGTGGCCTACTATAGAGCAATTCCTATTGGAAGCTAATCGACGAAAAATCGGGGAAAACATACGTACAAGCACTCGGATGTCCAACCGAGAAGCGGGGGCCTGTGCAGGGAGATATGACGCTAACAAGGTGGACAACACGTCTCAACCAGCACCTACGGCGCGCGCGTAGTGCGGAAAACAGAGGAAGGGCCAGAGCACATATACGACGGTGGTAAGAGAAAAAAGTACGACGCCTCAATAAGAACCTATGACGTACGTAGTGCAAAGAGCTGAGGAAGGGGTAAGACATATATGCCATAGCGGCAAGAAAACAAATGCGACGCTTCAAGAAGCACCTATCTCTGACGTACGTAGTGCAAAAAGCAGAAGAACAGCCAAGATGGGCATACCACAGCGGGTTTGGAGACATATACGACGCCCAAATATGCACCTATTTTGTACGTAGTGCAGAAAGCAAGGGAAAGGCCAACCAAAACAAACCCACAGCGATTTCGCGGGCTGCGAAACAAGGGTGCGCTAAACCGGCGGCAGGAAACGAAAACACGGCAGGTTTGAGGCCAAGTTACGAAAACGGGGCAGAATAAAACCGGCAGGGACAGGCACACGAAACCATCACAAATTGTTTTGGCCTGGTTACGAAAATGGAGCGAGCTAAAACAGAGAAGGCCAGGGTAGCACACCGACACAAGCACGCAAACATACGTGCTGGTCAAAAGTGAGACAACCTGAAAAATCAAGGCAAAGAAGAGGCACCTTAACACTACCTGAACAACAAAATCAAATCCAAAAGAGAAAACCAAGATGTCAATGCGCACAAAACAAATCCAACCATAAAGAAACTCAAGAAGGAACTCAAGAGACATGGTTAGGGGGAGAGACAACAAGACCAAGGGCAAGTGCGACTTAACGCGATAACACCCTGGCTGCAGATATCCCTGTCGCGTGGCGTTGTAGACACGCCGATCCGTAGGTGGTGCTCCGCGAAGATGCGCAGTAGACACGCCGTAGGATGATCCTGGAACCGGATGGTGTAGAGCCTGACAAAAAACCCGATGAAACGCAACTGGTGGTGGTACTAGGGTGTGCTGCAGCGCTCTGATCGCGAGACGGTGACGTCGTAGTGTTTGCGAAATATGTGGTAGGAGCTCTGGAGACGGATGATGGTCCAGTAAAACGCGTTGGAGAGCTCTGAGCACGAACCAGTGAGGACAGGGTGTTCGCGGACGATGCGGTAGGAGCTCTGTGACGGAAGAAGACGAGGCGGTAGTAGCTCAATGTGGTAGATTGAAGAAGGTGTCGGATCGCGTACGCGGCGGTGAAATGTGAGTGTTCCGCAGCGTACATGTAGACGCAAGCGTTGACGTTGTAGTAGTCCCTTACGGTGGGCCTGCGGAAATGCTTGCGGTGCTCGTGGTGGTGGAGTTAGTTTTTCACGCATAGAGGATGACGGCGTGGTTGCTGGAATAGGCGGTAGAGAAGGCCCGAAGTAGCCGACGATGATGGTGACGCCGGGGCGGTTAGTAGCGGACTGAAAGGGCAGACCTATCAGCGCGGTGGCTGCAGGAGTCGGCGAAATATGTCCCAGCTGGTCGGCTCTGACGGTGCGATGACGCTGGAGTTGGTTATAGTGGCCAGGAAGAGGGCGCCTCGCCGCTGGTAGCGGTTTGAAGCGGCAGGCCCATCGGTGCATGGCTGCAGAAGTCGGTGAAATAATTCCCAGAGTGTCGGAGTAGATGGTGGCGACGACGCCGGGGCCGGTGGTAGTGGTCAGAAAAAAAGGTTGTCTTGTCATTGGTAGTGGCTTGAAGGGGAAATACATCGAACGGAGTAGTCGCGGAAGCCGGAGGTGGAGCTCAGATGAAGGTGGACCTCTGACGAAGTGGAGCTCTGGTCGCGAGGCTCAGGTGTCGACAGGTGACGACGAATCTCCGTGCAAGAGGAGTTCTGGTCGCGAAGCGCAGGTGACGACAAAGCTCTGTCGAAGATGGAGCTCTAAAAAAGGTGGATCTCTGGTCGTGAAGCTCAGTGACGACGAAGCTCTGGTGAAAGGTGGAACTCCGCTAAAGGTGGAGAGCTCTGGTCGCGATTCTCAGGTGACGACGAAGCTCTGGTGAAGATGGAGCTCTGGTCGCGCTTCTCAGGTGACGACGAAGCTCTGGTAAAGATGGAGCTCTGGTCACGAAGCTCGACGAAGCTCTGGTGACGATGGTCTTGGAATTGTAGCCACAGGTACTGGCGAGTAAAGGCGTGGTCGGAAGGGCTGTCCACAGTTTCCAGCGGCGGCTGTGGTGCGATGACGGCTCCGGAAGAATAATGGTCCGACGTAAGATGAGAATGGCCTAAAAGGGATGTGTCAATGGTGGGCACTGGGGAGAACGAAGGACGGCCTGAAAAGCCGATCCAGCAGGAGCGCCAGCGTCCTCGGCGCCTTTCTCGGAGCTGACTAGCGAACCGGAGGCGATGTCATAGGTCGAAATAGACCCAGCGGAGGTTTTGGGGCGGAGAAGGGGTCGATGGTGTTTTGGTATGATCCGCAACTGTGGGTTGCGAAAAGTATCTTCAGCGAAATGTGGTGGTGCATGGGGCAGAAGGGAGGGACTTTGAGCCCACCCAAGTCAATGCCCAACAGGAAGGGTGCACGGTTTGCGCGTCGCCAGCGAACGGGGGCGGATGGTGATGGTGGGTCGAAAAGGAGGGAAACTAGCCCACCCAAAACGATACCCGGGATGGGATGCTCACATCGTTAAACGTGGGTAGCGAAGAGGCCGTGGAAGGGCCCGAATTCTGGTAAAAAACGGTCCCATACGTACCAGGTTCAGGAGATTCAAGAGCCCAAGAAAACAAAAACAAACTCGGAAAAAGGGGAGCGGTGGAATGGTAGAGGTGGGTCGTAGAGGAGAGGGGGCAAGCCCACCCAAACCGATAGTCGGTTCAAAACGCTCATACCCTGAAAAAAAAAACATCAACTCCGAAGATGGGAGCGGCGGGTTGTGGTGCTGGGTTGGGAGGGACGGGGAACGAGCCCACCCAAGCCGATGCCTGGCTCGTCATAATCAGAAAGGAAAAAAACCACAGGTTTAGATGGCAATGCTTATAGAATTGCTAGGGCAGGGAGGGTGGCGATAGTGGCGTCACAAATTTGCCTTCAGGGACGGGTAAGGGTTGCCTAGGTTCAGGTGGCAAATCTACAGGGTTGTTGAGGCGGAAGGGGGGTGGCGGTGTTGGTGTCGCAGACGTGTCTTCAGGAAAGGATGGGGATTCGCGACCGTTGGGTTGGAGGGAAATTGTTTGGTCTTCACTTGCAACGAAGACAGAATCAGTCGATGGTTGGACAAGAAAGACACTTACCGCAGGAAAAAAAAATAACTCACTGGGGAATAGAACGTCATGGTGGCGAACCAAGGTGGATACGAAAAAGGCGGTGTAGACGTAAGCATTGGCGCGCGAGCACCGGTGAACCGTGGTTGGGAAGGTCGTCCGTTGTTGTGTCGTCGAGGAAAGCTGAAGGGCCGCTAGTGGCATGGATTTGGTTAATGGGGGGGTAGCTAAGGAGCTGGGTCGGGAGCGATTAGCCGTGGGTATGTGGTGGTTGGGGAAACACGGAAAAGTCGTCGTTGGCCTGGGTACGCAGGTGGGTAGACTGAAATGCTGGCCGGGAGGTTGGTAGCCTGGTATAGGCGAGATAGTTTGTGTCAGGGTAGTCGCGAACAGAGGGCGATAGGGGCTCCAACGTTTGTCGAAAGGAGAACTAACCAGACCGTGAGGAGGAGGGCGGTTGATTTGTCCACATGGTCGGCGGTGTCGGGGACAGATCGGTGACGAGTTCGAGGAAGCCAACCCAACCAGATGGAGGGAATGGCTGCTATATTCGAGTCCGTAGGAAACATCGCCCGGCGGTGACCTTAGGCGGGATATACGGGACCCGAGCGCAGTGGCTCTGTTGGGTCGCGTGTGGTCAGAAGCGTGCCGGCGGTGGGCCGTGGTATGGTCGGGATCGGCAGAGACCGGACCATGGCGGCTCCTTGGTAACACGTCGGGGTGGAGAAGGGCAACGGCGACGCGGCAGGTGCATCTCGGCGTCATGAAGGGGGCCGGGACAGAGGTGTTCCGTGGAAACCGGTCGCATTGAAGGGGGGGCTTAACAGAGTTGTTTTGGCAGAGTTGTTTTGTCGCATTGGAAAGGGTCGGAACGAGGTCGGTAGTAGGTGGGTTCGGTGAGAAATGCCGAGACCGAAAGAGGATGAATCGTTTGCAACGCGGCGGGTTAAGGGGAAAAGGCGGATGCCAACCGAATAAAGCGGTTTTTGCTTCTGCCTGTGGATGGGATTGCCAGTCTCGGGTGTACCGTTGCCGAAGCTAGAGATGCGAACTGGGAGGGCGGTGGTAGATGTCGAGGGTCGTTGGGTGGTGGTTCGGGAATATTTTCTGGCGTTTGTTGGCCTCGGAACCATTGTCCCAGGTAGGTAATTAATAAGGGGCTCCGGCGTTTGTCGGCCTCGGAACCAATGTCCATGGCTGGTCGTAGGAACGGTTCCGATACTTGGTCGAAGCCGAGTGAGCTGCGGGATCGTGGTGTCGCTCAAAATGTCGGTCTCGGGCGATGTCGGAAACTACTCCACATTATGACAAGAAAAACCGTAGAAGAATCCAGGGGAACAGGTAGTTTGGTGTAGGTTGGCTGCGGTGAGCCGCCAAGCAGTAGTCAGTTGCGGCTGTCTGTAGGACTGTCGCGTGACGATGGCGAGGATGCAGCTGGCTGATCTAAAGAAGAGAGCGGGCCTGGTCCAAGTAATCGCGAAGGTCGTCTCGGTATTGTATCACCGAGGCTCTGGGAGGGTCTCCGTGGGTGGCGTTTAAAGGAGCGTGGCAAAGATACCCTGGGGATCCTGTCTGCAAGTGTTGGAGGAGAAGGATATAACTCCCTAGGAAATGCCGTACCTGTGTTCCGTGTCCACGCAATGCACAAGGGTTGTGAGGAAGACGGGGCAGGGGGCTCAGGGCATATCCTGGTCAACTATGATGGCGAGTCTTCCGTCGCCACGACGGGCCTGTCCCTTGAGCCCAGGGGCAGTGGTGCTGTCAACACCGTGGCAGCGAGTGGAAACGTGTCGTTCGCGGGTCCACCGCTGGCACTTGAAAAACGCGTTCGTCCTAGGACGAGCGCGGGTGGAGCCGCCGATAAAGAGGCGAGGCGGGCTCAGGATGCGATGGCCCGGAATTGGAAGCAGAAGTTTCGTGCTGTAGTCCGGAACCGCTGGTAGCCGTAGTCTTCGACAAGTAGCGTTGGTCATCGGTGGAAAACGTCGAGTGGAGCCTCCCGGTTGGGCTCGACGTCTTGACCTCCTCGCACCCACACCTCAAAACCATCGCTAGAACAACGGGGTCAGGCTTGGACAAGAGATATCACATGTATGGGGCTGGGCGGGGGGGGGTAGATTGTTGGGGGTCGGGGGCGTGGGATTAGCTAGTTCTTTCAAAGCTGAAGCTGGACCCTCGTCCCGCAATTAGATGGCCTGGCGTTGGTAGTGCTGTATCGGTTGGTCATTGTGTAGCGTCCAGGGTTTTGTGCCGTAAAGGTCATGGGCCGGCCACGCTGTTGCTGTTGATGTTGTCGTCGTTGTCGCAGCAGTTGCCCGAGGAAGAAAGGCGATGATGGCGCTTTCGACCCAAAAAATAGTTGCCACGGCATTTGCAACGAGCGGCATTGGTTGTCGCGGGTTATTGCCGGGTGATAGCGCCAGGTTTAGGGTTCGCACGTTTCTGCATATATATGCCGAAAGTGAAAACCAATATCCTGAAGCATGCCCGTATCTGGGTTGAGTACGCCACAGGCATATCGGTGTTGCTACAGTGGGAAAGCGTCGCTGGCACGATGCAGGCTTAAGGAGAAACGCCCGGAAGCCAGCGGAGTGGTACTCGATGGCCAGGTGGTTGAGAATGATGCTCGTCGCAGGTTATGTTCCGTATCGCAAAATGTGGTGGTTGCGAGCCAGCACTTTTTGGGGTTCGTGAGACACACGCAGGCGTCGTGGGCGTCACCATTCAGGTGGTCGCGACCGCCGTCGCGGCCGCTACGGATATGATGGCGTCTGCGTCGTTGAGCGACTTTGCTGTCGCTGTTACTGCGGTCAATATCGGTGATGTAGGCGGTAGGCGGAATGGTGGTGTAGGTGGTAGTCGGAGAAGAACGGTGGTCTTACCCCGAGCGGAAGGTGATGTCGGGGGGGGTGCGTGCGGCGTTTTCGGGGGCTGGTTGCGGAACGCGCGTGCGGCGTTTTCATGCGGTGGGTTTACGGGTGGTGGGTGCTGGGGCTTGGGGCGTGTAGGGAAATGCGGCAGTAAAGTTGGTGGGCGGTTCTGTGGTCGTCTTGACAACTGTAGTACCGGCGGGAGTGGGTCGGAATTTCAAGGAAACAGTCCGAACAGGTAGTTGCGTAGAAAGGCGGCGGTCGCGGCAGGAGGATTGGTTTGATTCGATAGTCGTTTGTACAACTGCATCAGCGGCGGAAGTGGGCCGGCATTTCAAGGAAGAAAACCCGACCAGGCGGATTACCGCAGACGGAGCGTCTAAAGATGCCGACATGAGTCGTATTTGGGTAGGTACGACGTGGCCAATAACCCCAAAAAATATAAACCGCAGACAGGGGTGTCTTTGGGTGCCATTCGGTCGAGACCGTGGGCGCGCCGGATGCGGTTATGAGCGAGTAGCAGCAAACAAAATCAGGGGCGATTGGGCGCAGGGGGGTAAGCGCGGTGATGGGCGGGCGATTTTGAACCGTTGTGGTGATAAACACGGCCGCGTGGGGTGGGCGGCTATGGGAGCCGGGGATGGGATGTGAGCAGCAATGTGTCGGTTGGGGCGGTAGTCGTAGCTCAGATGGGGGGTGTGGGGGTGTGTGCAAGAGACGGTCAAACTCGAGTACACGAGCTGGTGGGGCACAAAGGGCTGTAGACGCGGTGGCATAATATTCGGCAACCACCGCGGGACTGGCCTAATAGATGCCGTTGCGGCGACACACTCTGTGGTAGTCGTCGCTGTACTTGCGGCGTTGTTGCGATCCCCCACGGATTTTGTTTTTCAACCTTTTGCCCTCAGGCGCTAAACAAAAGTCGCAGTCGCACCAGGTGCGCGTCTCTCGTAGAGAAAGCTGTTCTCCTCGTCTCGGCGTGTAAGTTGGCCGTACCAAACGTCGAGGGATCCGGTTTGACTGAATGGGTCGGGGTCAGTGGCGGCGGTGGAAATGCAGTCAACGACCCTGGCCGCAAAAATGCGCTCCGGGAACTATTTCGGTTTTGTTGAACAGAATGACAAGGTCCTTCACCGTAACTGTATCACCCTTGGCTACAGCAGGAGAATAACGCGAAGCACACTGTTCATTGTGAGGGTTGAGGGGTTGGGTCCTGGTTGGTGCGGGATTTGCCGCGAGGGTTGGGGGGGGGGTCCATGTTGGTCCATAATTGGTAGGAAATGAGGAGACTTGGTATCGCACGCCCCGGAGTAGAGAAGTAGGATGCAGTACACGTAGTTTTGAACGTCACGAAGGAGACCGGAAGGTGATGGACGATTGATTGTAGATATTTCTGGGGGAGGAGCGTGGTGCTTGGGAGATGGTTAGCACCACCGATTCATCCAGTCGAAAACAAAACAAAATCAGACTTTACAACACGGAACACATGTGTACCTCTTGTACCCGTCGATAACCTAACCTATATTTGAGGTTTTCCGAAGCAAAACGCCGGACCTAAAAATGATGGCGTACTTCTGGGGTGCACTGTTTTAAAACTACCGGAGGGCTCCGTGTAACACGCGTAATATACTCGTGAAAAGGGTTAGGTAGATGGCACTCGGAGTGCCATGCACTCGGAGTGCTGTTTCACTCAACAGAATTTTGCTCAAGCATGATCCTAATACAGTTTGGGTAATTCCAACGCTGCATCATTTGGCGGGGTGCATAGCTCGAAAAAAACGGAAGTCTTACAAGAATATCTCCAACACGCGTGGGTATTAAGCTTACAAGGCTCTTGGCAGGTTGAGCCTGCACCCTTCAGGAGGTTTTCCAAATAGAACAGTGCACCAGGAGAGGATATTATACTGTGATCATAGTACCGTTATGACATAGTGGGATGCTTGACGTGGGGTAACGTCGTACGCGCATTCTGGCGATGACACCCAGAAAAAAATAATGCACCGTGACAAAGCAATTATTGCCAGTAAGTTGCGTAAGTCGGCATTCTAAAAGCAGCACGGGCAGCACAGCGGTACTATTTTGATTTTTCGGCACGAACCAAAAAAAGAAAAACACAGGGGCACGTCAGAATTAATTGAGACGTGCCCAACGAGTGTCAATTTGGCAGAAAATCGGGAGAGGACATTATTAGGCGGTTGCTCGCAAAATCATCATCAAGCCATCAACAGCAGGAGCGAATGCCGTCAAACCACGAAAAAATCCCAGCCGAAGGGGAAAAAAAAAGAAGGAAGTGATAAATGACAAAAGCCGCACAGCATGTCACAAATAGCGCAACAGCCAGCAAACACCAATATTAATGGTATCGCTGGCAGAAAAAACAAAAAGAAGCTGCTCTCTATCATCACAAAAGAAACGGTTTAACAGTTAATAACAAGAGACAGATGATCCACGATTATTTTGGGAGAGGGTGTGTTCTGCCCTATGCTTCCCCTGTAATTCGTACCCAGCTGTTTTTTTTTTCACTGGAGTTGCTGCTGTGAACGCTGATTCGAGTTCGCCACCGCCACCTATATTATTCAAACCATGATACGCTGTTTCCGCAGGGGGCTAGTTGGTTGAGACCCATACAAACGTTGAGGAGACCGCAGAACGTTTTGATGGTGTTGGCAACAGATACGTGTCACATCTATGTGTGTGTGTTCTTCACACTGAACCGTTCTTCTACTCGTCGACATCCAGCACACCCAGTGTCCGTACTGATTCTTCACCCTAGAAAGATCAGCTCTGTGGTCACAAGCTACGACACAGAGATAATGCATCGTAATGCATTCGACAACGCAATGTCATGCCCTAGTACTGGGTACGACAGGCACAACATACATACGTCAGCAACAGAAATACATTGGAAGAGAGAATACGAAATAAACAAAAACAAAAACAAAAACAAAAACAAATAATAATAAGAAAACAAATAAAAAACAAAGATAAAAATAAAACAAAAATGAAACAAACAAAATGAAGGGGAAATCGAGGAAACAACCCAACCGGAAAGGAGAGCCAAAGCTCGGAAAAGAAACATAATAAAATAAAATAAAATAATGTAAAGTAAAACCAAAATAAGATAATCCGAACACGAGCCAAAAACCTGGACACGCAAGGAGGGAACAAAGGGGAAAAGAATACCCCAGAAAAAGAAGAAAAGTGCTACGTACCTACTAGTCGGCCTACCCTGTCTGCCATCTCCTTCCTGCCTTCGTCCACCGCGGTCTCCCTTCTATTCCTCCTGTTGCCCCCCCTGCCCCCACTCCCTTGGACGGCTTTCCTTCTACTCCTCCTGTTTCCCCCCCTCCCCCCTTTGTGTTCTTCTCATTAAACCAAAATACCAGGTACCTTGTAAAAGAGAGAAACAACGAAAGAAGCCAAGACAAAACAAACAAATAAATAAATAAATTAAAAGGGGAGCCAAAGCTCGGGAGATAGAAACATACCCCGAGCATGAGCCAAAATGGACATGCAAGGGGGAAAGAAAGGGAAAAAAATACCCCGGAAAAAAGGAAACAAGTAAAAGAAGGAAGACTGGGAGGGCCAAATAAAACAGGCTCGTCACCTACCCACCATGCAAGACTCCCTTCATAAGGATAAGAAGGGGAAAGAAAAAAAGAAAGGAAATAAAAAATAAATATATGTGTACCATAGTATACGACCAAACCTGCCAACAACAACAAAAAGGCACTAGAAGGACAAGTGCTGTGCCGTATTCGATACCACCAGTCAGTTGTAGACAATGATTCGCAGCAACGATACATAACGCAAAAGAGTGCATGAGGGAAAGCAAAACAGATACCAGGTGGTACTGGTGTCTAGGAGAGCGCACATGTTATAGCAATTATGTGAGACAACGTCAACAGCTCACCACAAGGACGCTTGGTACTTGGTACGATCAATAGTGTCCATCTCTCACACTTACTAGTGTCCATCTCACACGCAAGCTGCTTCAAAAGTTTCGTTAAGGCAAACGAAATGTTTCAAAAGTTTGTTCAAAGCCAGATAGGAGATTCCCAGAATGAACACTAACAATAATAGTCGCGACCTGCATTATTACTGCTGGCTGAACCAGTCAACACAGCAAGCAGTAGTAGTACAGCTATTAGTAGGTAGGTGTCGAGCACCGCTGGTGGTGAGCCTATACGGGTAGATCAGCCGTACTCTGCGCGAACACACATAAAAGGTGGAGTGTCTCATAGGTCAGAGGCAATATAATGCAGGAAACGTTACAGCACACTGCGTGCTGTTACCTGGTGAATTTTTTTCGAAGAAACCAAACCCAAACATATTTCATACGACTGGTACCTTTTCTTTTTTTTTTTTTTTTTTTTTTTTTTTTTTGGTATGGTTCAGCTAAAAACAAAAAAAAATAAAAAGTAGGCCGGGGAAAACGGCCACGATCGCACTTTCGTGTAGTACGAAGGTACTGTACCAAAATAGTAGTCCTGCACTGCTTGCTGTCAATAATAGATACCAGGTAATTATAATAGAAGAAGCGCGACGGGATGAATGACCAAGAAAAGCAGGAGAGAGAACAAGGGCGAGTTACTTATTGCATTCATCCGAAGCGCGCAACTCGTACTCGGGGGTGTGTGTGGTAGAGCAAACTACTTTATTTATAACAAATATTTTAAGGACGGCAGCCGTGAGTTCGACGAATTTGGGGTCAATACTCATCTTTGCAAGCTGCGTTGTTGGTACCTGTAATATACTACTCGTATATGGGTGGGTTTTTTTTTGGGAGGGGTCCGATTTTTTGTCCACTATAATAGTAACTGTTAGTGTTGGTATTTTTACTCTACTTGGGGAATTTTGAGCTAGATCTAACATCATATCTATTTTATAAATTTGTTACTGTGGTTTCCACTATATTGCTCCATCATGTGTATATGTTGGGTGGTTTATTTTGTTTTTTCTTTCCCCCCCTTTAATATCGGGAGGAGTACGAATGCAGAGTATGATTAGTTATCTAATCTAAATGTTAATATTAATAATACAGCATTCGAGAATAAAAGTCGGCTACTCCCCAAGAAATCTCTGGGACACAAACCCACGGTTCCAAATTGATACGCTGTCACTCTAACATTCGATTTTTTTTTTTTTCAGGGCGTCAGGTGTGAGTTCGACGAATTTCGGGTCAGTGCTTATACTTTCAAGCTGCTTGTTGGTACTTATTGTAATATACCATGTGGGTAAATTCTTCTTTAATGGGAGGGGTCCTATTCGTTTAACAAAAAATGTTTTTCTCCACTACAGTTAATTTTTATTATAATAATAATAATGATTGGTGTTGGTATTTGTGCTTAAGGTGGGGAATTTGAAGTAGCTCTAACATCATACCTATTTTATATATTTGGTTCTGTGTTTATCTTATTTTGGTTTTACCTTGCTTTATTTTATTTTATTTTTATTATGTTTCTTTTCCGAGCTTTGGCTCTCCTTTCCGGTTGGGTTGTTTCTTCGATTTCCCCTTCATTTTGTTTGTTTTATTTTTGTTTTATTTTTATCTTTGTTTTTATATGTTTTCTTATTATTATTTTGTTTTTGTTTTGTTTTTGTTTATTTCGTATTCTCTCTTCCAATGTATTTCTGTTGCTGACGTATGTATGTTGTGCCTGTCGTACCCAGTACTAGGGCATGACATTGCGTTGTCGAATGCATTACGATGCATTATCTCTGTGTCGTAGCTTGTGACCACAGAGCTGATCTTTCTAGGGTGAAGAATCAGTACGGACACTGGGTGTGCTGGATGTCAACGAGTAGAAGAACGGTTCAATGTGAAGAACACACACACACACTACATTGCTCTACCTTATGTATGTATGGTGGATGGTTTGCGGATGGATGGCTTGGTCAGGGTTGTTGGTACTTGCGTAAGTAAGTTTTCTCTACCTGGGGGTGGTCTTATTATTTTCATTTTTTCCACTATAGTGGCGGGTTTTGGCATATTATGTATCGGGAGTATGAAGACAGTAGTAGTGATCTAATAGATGTCATGTAAAAGTTTCACTCTGAAAAAAAACCAAACCAAACGGAACAAAAACCAACAAATCAACCAACAAACAAACAAACAAAAAAAAATAAAATACGCTTCGTATCACCATAACACTTTACATTCTAGGGTGAAGAATCAGTACGGACACTGGGTGTGCTGGATGTCGACGAGTAGAAGAACGGTTTAATGTGAAGAACACACACACACACATGTAAAAATCCCACCCTGAAAAAAAAAAAAAAAAGAGCCTCGAACCCACGGTTATTAATGGATACTGGTACAAAAAACAAGAAAGAATAACGGGAGTCGGCAAACCTCGAACCCACGGTTCTAAATTGATAACCTGGCACCCTAGCATGTTAGCTACAGCTACGTACGTATCATGTTCACGTCGAACCAAATTATGTTTTTATAAATGGCCTTATTTCCGTTCTGTCATCATTTCGGTTTGATTCTAGTACGATTTTTTTTTTTCACAACGGTACGAAGCTGATCGCACTAAATATTAATCTTAATTAATATAATACCATTTACCTCGTACGTACATTTACTGAGTCATGTAATCATGAAAAAATTGTTTCCTCGCATGGGGAATAAATTTCATCACCTGTTAATCCTCGCTGATGCAGCTATCACGGACAGCATGGTGCAGCTCCAACGAACGGAAGAAGGCGAGAAGAAGGGCACTTCACGCACAGGCAAAGTCGACGGGCGGAGGGAGAAGGAGGGGGACGAGGTGCAGATATTGTAGGGTATGCTGAACGCGGACGATGCGGGCATCGTATCGCGATCAACAGAAGGGCTGGAAAGGATGATGACGGTGATCGTGACTGCGTGCTCGTCGTTCGGGCTTACGGTATCCGAGGCGAAAACAGATATAATGTGCCTGGAAACCAAAGGCGGGGGAAAAGGTTTCCTTCACAATCAATGCAGCCGGCCAGGTATACAAACAAACAATCGAGTTTGTGTACTTGGGCGGGGCTATCACCGCAGACAGAGACCTTCGCATTAAAATAACGTGGCGTCTTCAGAGGGCCTGGGCGTGCTTCCAGCGGTCCAAGATGGAAATCTATGACCGCCCGGGTGTGCGGTCACGGTTGAAGGCGCGGCTACTGAAAGCTGAGGTTGTCGAGACACTTATTTGTGGTTGCACGACGTGGAGCCCGAAGAAGCCTGGCTGTGACAGGCTACGACGGGTTCACTCCATGCTCCTCCGACGCCTTGGATGGCGGAAACGGAAGCGCGACGACCACACCTTATCGTACGCCGACGCGCTTGCCAAGACCATACAGGCGATTGCGCCCAAACGGAGGATATTATTAGCGGGATTTGTAGCACGTATGGGGGAGGAGCGTCTGCCACAGAGGGTGATGTTGGGGAGTTGGTTGGGGGTAAGGGCTACTCAGGGGGCAAGAGAAATACTGGATAGATCATCTGAAGGAGGATATGTTGATCTTTGGAATGAAATTCGAAGGGTGGCGAAAGGCTTCTCAGAAGGCTGGTAGAGTAGAGGAGGGGGCCGCGTTGTTCATGCGGAATTGGCATGAAACGGAGAGACGGAAAGCTGCAGAGCGACGCGCAAAGGCTGCGGCAGCGCCATCCACCGTCGGCATCTCTAAGCGGCCAGGGGGTGGGGCGGGAGGGGGGACGGAGGGAGGGGGGAGCGGGGGAGGGGGGAGGGGGGGAGGGGGGAGGGGGTGAAGGGGAGGGGGGGGGGGGGGGGGGGGGAGGGGGGAGGGGAAGGGGGGAGGGGGGGAGGGTGGAGTGGGGGAGGGGGAAGGGGGGAGGGGGAAGGGGGGAGGGGAGGGGGGTGGGGGGGGGGGGGGGGTTTAAACATCTTTAGGTCGCATAGATGTAGGGGTTTGCTATACGCGTGGTGCTAGGTCTAGGCGATGGTGCGGGTGGAGGGAAGGCGGGGGCGTTAGGGGGGGGGGAGGGGTGAATTGCAGCAGCGGTATGGATTACTCTATAATGATAATGAGGTAATATCAAGTGCGTGGAAGTGTTTATTACTCTGACAGATTTCGATGTTAAGTGGGGCGTTTGAGCAAGAGGGAGCGGGGAAAAAAACAAAAAAGCAGGGGAGGGTTCGGGGGGGGGAGGGGAGGCGGGGGGGGGAGGGGGGGGGGGGGGTCCAAGAGGTTTAGGTCACATATAACATAAAAACTCACTCCAGCGGTAAGATCGAAGATTTGGTCGAAACTAATCTTTGCAAGCTTGTGTGTGATACTCTGATCGCGCGTATTACGCACATATACAGGGGCTTGCTATACGCGTGGTTCTAGGTCTAGGCGATCGTGCGGGTAGTGGGGGAGGAGGGGGGGGAGGGGGGGGGGATGAATGGAAGCTACGTCATGGGTGGCTAGAAAAAAAATGGCGTGATATCAACTGCGTAGAAGTGTTCATTACTCTGGCCGATTTCGATTGTTGGTGGGGCGTTTGAACAAAAGGGGGAGGAGAAAAAAAAGAGGGAGCGAAAATAAATTGGGGCCACGGCATGAATGGCTAGAAAGATAATGAGGTGATATTAGCTGGCTGGTAGTATTTACTACTCTGCATGCAGATTTTGATTTTAGGTGGGAAATTTTAACAAGAGGGATCGGGGGGGCGGGGGGGGCGGGCGGGACACTTCAGTATGTGCGCAGAAATTATAAATCGTTAAAGGGGACAAATCTGACGGTTATAGCAAGAAGACATCCCTTTACATCACCTGCCTGGTATTGTTTATTGTTCTAGATTATTTAACGTTAGATGTGGTATGCAACACAATCTTTTTGTGTGGTAAACAACGTGCTAAAGCTTCGTAATTTGTTATTGTACGTGGATCGCAAGATATAATATTTCAATCGATAGGTACAACCATGTAGTTACCATCGTTTTTGACATCGCTAATTACAAGAAAGAGATACATATTGCAAAATACAACAGGCGAGGTGATGTGTTCATGCAATGTCACCACCATTCATTGAGCACGTGAGGGAGAAGTGCAAATCGTCAGTGTTTTGAACGGAGCGCTTGGTGTACCCTCGCTCAATAACGTTACTTCGTTAGTCATACTTCGTTTGGCATAGGTTGGGAGGCGATCATGCAGACGGTACGTACAAAATACCCTACGTAATAGGTTGGTAGTGTGGTCTACCGCAATTTTAAAATATCTGCTTGTACTTCCTTTTCACGTTATTATTGGCTCAAATGTACGCTTTTATGCCCATGATTTAACCGTGCCGATGTGGGGCTCTGAGGTCACCAATTCTAAGACAGAGATACATCTTACAAATACAGCAAGCGAGGTGATGTGGGCATGCAATGTCACCACTATAGAACACGAGGGTGGCTTTAATTTGTTAGGCATATGCTACTGCGTTTGGTAGGGGTTGTCAGGCGATCATACAGACGGCAGGTAGGCACGAAATGCCCTGCGTAATAGGTTGATAGTGTGGTCTACCGCAGTGTTAACACATCTGTCTGTACTTCCTTTTCACATTATTATTATCTAGCGTAAGATTATACGCCCTGTTTTCTCCCCATTGTCGTCGAAGATGTTGTAGTCCTGTAGATGTCGTGTCCATGTCCCGTGCTCTTGTTAGTGGTGCTCATGAAAACATGCCCTAGCGTATAGTAGATGATCGCTGAGTGGTGTTCCTTTCCTTTACATCAAGCCAGGTAGTATATGTCAACGCAACCGCTTGCTTGAAAACGACAAATAAAATTTCTCACACGCCTGATACAGAGGAGACGCGGCCCGAAGATTGTTCAGTATACCGACGGTCAGGAAAAGGTTATCGAGCAGCGCAATTGATTTTTACTACCGCTCCTCACGCCACCTAAGAAACTACGGGCATGCGTTGGACCCAGTTCGATGATGCCCAAAACCAATTGCAAAGGAGGTGATGTGGTGGGCGAATGCTATAATGATTTGCGCTGCTGTGGTTACCCCGTCTCTCGTTCTGTTTGTTCTTGTGTTCTTGATGAGCCTGTTATTTGGCAACGAGCAGCTTTGACGCATTTTCGGTTTGTTTAAAAAATATATGTAGATTATGTGATGTTTCTGACTCGTAGGGACCTCAATTTGGAATCCAAGGTATATGGGTTCCATCTTTTGACTGGGTTTCGTATGTGAATGTATATGTGGTTTTAGTGTTCGGACATCCTTATGATTTAAGAGTTGTATGTCCGCGCGGTTGTTGCTAGACGTGTATATTCTGGTTGATGGTCTAGACTTCGTTCTCGTGTTGCTTCAGAGTGGTGTTTTCGAGTACATATTGGTTTACAGTGGTTGGGGGGAGCTGTTGTGCATATCTGCAAAACGTATTTGTGTGCGCCGAGAAAACTGCTTCGGGGGGCTAAGAACGAAGTTGCGAGGGGCGTTTGGGAATTTCAACGTTCCTCCTCGCGGATTTTGTCAAGTATGATTAAATGCATATTTACCCCTGAAGATAAACATACAACAAGCAACCTTGACAACAATGGTTTGTAGTGGTATCATGATGCACTTATAATACCGTTACTGTTCATAATCTGACTATCTATGTGTGTTTTCACTATTTTGCTAAACGGTCTGAGTTGAATACAAATACTGAACGAGGCTAGGGTTGAAGCCTTAAAATGAAACTTTATAAGAAGGTTTTATATATAAATAGTATGCTTATTGAATACATTGATGTGGACGAAGTAGTAGGTGTTTCATCAGTGCGATCGCTGGATCCCGACATGTTTGCAGGTGACATGTGATGAGCTGTGGGAGGTTTAACGCAACAGATATGTATTAAATGATTGGGGATAAAGCCGACGACTGATAATAGCTCTTGCATTTTGGTGTGATATTGACTCAGTAACGTTCGTTGTTTCTATTGACCTACCATGTTTTGGCATGATTGTCTGCGTTGTTTATTTTTTGAAATACTTCGGTCCTGGTAGCGTGTTTGATGTGTATATCATGAATGCATGTTTTGGGTTAGTATATCTAAGAGTCTTAGTTATAATTTTCATACCTCAATCGACGTCGCCGAGAGGACTGAATAACCCATACACAACAATAGACTGATTCTACGATAGCCCCCCCCCCCAAAACCGGCGATTTTCTTCAACGAACGTTTCATGGCTGCTAAACACGAGGAACGATGCTATGAAAAAAGCATACTCACATCTTTTCATGGTTGCAAAGGCCTATCGAACGTTGAAGTCGGGGCGGCAAGGGACACCGTATTTCAGGAGATACGGCCGGGAGCATGGTTTCAAAACCGGCGGTCTCGTTGAAGAAAAGTTGGGGGGGGGGGCTACCGTAGAACGACTCAATATTAAAAGCGAACACTACTTATAATTGACATTGTTGCAATTCTCAGATGTATCGTGACGTCTTTGGTCACGGATTTAGTAAAGAAGTTGTAACCTGCGTACGTAGCTTGAACACTTCCATTCTTGTATACACCCTCTTTTCAACCCACAAACACCCAGTGATCGACATGCACAATCCATATACACTTCCATATTCACATGCACCCGCTTCCCAACCCTCGAACATCCCAAAGTAGAACACGTCATCTACACACCTTTTTCGGTTAACTCGAATCCACGAGTCCATGGCATCACATTACACATTCGTACGTAACTCATATCTCAACATGCCCACACACATTGTTTACCCAGGTACGACGGTGCAGTACACTCTATTACTCCATGTCTACAGCTATGCCTACGTGACTACGTTTCCACTTATCCACGCAAATATCCCCCCCCCCCCAACACTCTTGTATCTTTCTATTCCCATAAACGACGGCTGTTCATTCCTCTATACGATACTTTGTAACAACAAAAGTCTGAGGGACAGCGAAGTGGCCATTCCCATAAATCATGTATAGCTTCTGTAATTTAATCGATCATTCTTGAAAATCATGTAACGTACAAAGACGTACCCACTCATCACTCAGCAGTCTATCATGCCAGGGTGCTTGACCTTCCCCTTTGATACATCTCCAAACTCCCTCAGTGACCGACCATCAATACTTGTCACGTACAACCGGGTCATGCACTCTATTAATAGTCGGCTTTATCGGTGAGTTTTAAAAAAACGTTTTGCGGCAATTTTGGAGTTTGCTCCGCCAACGTTCCTTGGCATAGCCATATCAAATTATGCCCGTCATCAACTTAGCTGCTGCTACCTGGAAGAAATGGATTTCCATGCTCGTAATTGCGAATCGACAAAGTTGGCAATGGAGGGTCGCACACCAACGCTGTTTTGATAATCGTGTTTCAATATGGGGGTATCTACGGTACTGCTTCAGTGTCTCAATGTGGTCTCGTTTATCATATATTCGAATTTGCGACACTCCAGGCGTACTTTGAAGAATCTCCATATATTATAAAAAATGAAAATACACTCCAGCTGTGAGATCGAAGATTTCGTCGAAACTCATCTTTGCAAGCTGAGTGTGATACTCCGATCGCGCGCATTACGAGTTGTGTGTCCTCATTAAGGATATAGGTCGGCGACTCCCCTTACAACTACAGTGTAGCTATCAGGGTCAACAGGGTGATTTTAGTCAGTCTGTGCGCGGAAACTATATAACCCGTTTCTGAGGGGGACAAAATCTGACAGCTGTGGAGGGAAATGTATCCTTTTATCAAGTGAATCTTGTAAGTCGAATAACCGGTGAGGGGGGTGGGCGGAGTTTTGAAGGACATATATATCCAGGAAATGCGCTGTTTGCTCTCTTTTTTCTTTGGTGATAGATACAGGGTTCGCAACCTGCTCACCCTCGTCATCTAGGATGTGTTCCGGATACATTCCACCATACATCCCCCCCTCCCCTCCTTCCCGCTTAATAATTTGTTCAAAAGTAGGACCTTTCCTATTTGGTAGGCCTGGTGTTACCGGTAATATGTCATCTATGAATCTATTAGTGTTACTGCCGTACTGCTCAATGAACGTTAAAGAAAGGGAAAACAGTTTCAATGTTGTTTCTCGTATCGAGCAAATATCTATTTATCATAGTTTTAGAAAAATAACTTCATGCATGAACGCAAAATCGTTCGCTAAATCGGATGCGGGTGCAGTGCCCATGAATATGCCCGATGACTGCTTGTATACCACTCGTCCAAATTGTCCAAACCCTTCGTCTAATACGAAGTTAATTCATTCACACAGTTTAGCTCGACCGACATCAAATTCCTTTTTGTTGCTGGTCATTTCTTCATTAGTATTTACGGAAGGGTTGAGAGACCAGTGTATTTTGTTGATCTTAGGTTCCTTTTCACCATTTTTGAACCCGTACTTGATGTACATCGATTTGGAACCATCTTTCGCTTCGGGGTACGTGACTACTAAGTCCAGTAACTCGCCGATGATACGTTTAACACATTTGACCGAATCTTAGCGTACACAGCTACAAAATCGAAAGTTTCCAGGTGGTGAGGCAGTCCGTTTTTCGCCATCATCGCTGCTTTGTGGTCCAAATCTTTCATAGCATTTACTCTCTGAGCCCCACCAGACGTAATCCAACACTTGTTTCAACCATGCCGATACGAATGCATTCTTCACGCCACAAGGCATCTAGTACTGGTCTGATGCCAACGAGTACTGCATTCACTATCTTCGCTACTCCTTCTGTGGTTGTGCCGCAACACGCTGTGATACCCCGGAAAGCTGGGATCGTTCTGTGTAATTAGGGCATAAGTTATCTAACCGGGATCTGTGTAGAGTACTTTTTGACATACTTGTGTTTGTGTGGATTCTGAGGGTCTTGGGGTTTGACCATAATTATCGGCATCGGTATATGTTCCTTCAGCAAATATTTAATTTGCCTCGTCGTAATTTTCTCTGTCAAGTCTGGGAACAATTCACTCTCGACTCGTGTGTATCCTGGGCCACTCAACTCTGCTGTGATTACTCTCGCACAACAGGCTTTGCACATGACGCTCAGGCAGTTTGCTGCTTTGTCCACTTTGGTGATAACCAGACTTTTATGCGCCTGTTTGAATGTATGTGTGTCTGGTTACAGAAAAAAATGTCGATGTTGATGCCTGTTGTTGCTGGACGTGTTTCAGCAGAATCTTTTGCGTATTCCAAGCAACTTCGTATTTTTTCAAAAAACGTGTTCCTCCAGCAGTCTAAAGTATCCACGTAGTTGATTGATAATTTGCTGCAGATCTCGGCTACATGTCCCTGGATAGCCGTGACCAATTGCACATAGAATGGGGCTGTATGCTTCTCCTCCGCAAAATCAAATCTAAACCCGGCCTGCAATTCAAGTATGGCTTCAGCATCTTTCTGCTTAATTAAGGCTCAATTAAGGCACTCTGCATCCGTTATTTTAATAGTACACAAAGGGAACCATCCTAAATAAATACGGCATACTTAGACCATCTAGAATTCCCGCAAATACACTGAAAATCCTGGTTAATGTCGCGTGCTTCCGCGCTGGCATCGAGGAAGAAATAATCCGAGGTCTCGCCATACACAAAACAGGGAATTGTATTCATAATACTCTCCCGAAACCCATCGCATACAGGGGTATCTTGCTTGATATATTTGGCCGCATCAGGAATCCGCGCAAGGAGACTACGTTGTCAATGTCACTAGTGAATCCCATGACGATCAACTTAGGTACGTTGACTGGTTGGACCGAAGGCGCCAGGAACGAGCTCAACTAGCGTTTCCTGAGTACATTGAAAACCTTTTGGAAGTTGCCGGGAATACCGTTTTGTCCTATGTACTTGATCATGCGGAGGATGTTTCTGGAGGCCAGGTGCAAGATGTACGGATCCACTAAGTGTGGTCTATGATTAACAAGTCCGGCAAAGTAATTCATCCTACGCTGCCACTCCGTAGACAGAAACGGCCGTCCATTGTGCGTTGTCTTAGTAATACGAGATTTGTGCCTAGAGCGTCCGACTCGTCTAACCCCAAAGCCATGTGTTAGTATCTGCGGAGGTTGTGGCTTGGCGATTTCCCTACGTGTACTGTATCTTTTTACGCGCGTGTGCAATCGGTTTATCCATGAGTTTTCTCTTTCCCGCCATTGGAGTGGTGTCCCCGAGTTCTCTACACCCTCTAAACACCGGGGGACTATTTCGAGGAGAACGACTACAAATTCGTATTTGTCTGCCTTGATTTCTCCACCTAGAGCGTCTGTTGTGGGAATAGTTTCCGGGAATCTAACGTACGGGCTCTTGATCGTTCGTCCAACGGATCTTTTCCCGTGTTGTTCAAATGAACTATATATAGCGTAAATAGAACATGGGTAGGGACTTGGCGTCTTCCACCTGAGCCGGGAACGACGCGCCATTTTTTAAACGTTTTCCCACTCTTTGCTGGCAAAGTGCTCCTGGTGGCAAATCCCTCCTCTCCCCCTTACCCTTTGCCAATCATGCATTTCGAATCCTCCAAATCCTCTACCGCTCAGGATGGTTTGACATCACTCCCTGTCTAGTCCGTACAAATGCATTTCGCATTATCCCCTGAGGGAGATGCATCGTCCCATTTAAATGGTCGTGGGGGTATACTTTTACCCCGTATCCGTGGCATGATGAATCGGGGGTCTAAATTACTGACTGTTTGCGGTTGCGCCTCTTGAAGTTCCTGATGGTGTTCTGTTGTGATCAGGTCTTCAGGTTTCCAATGGCTAGATCGCCCAAGTGTAGACTAATCTGGGGTGTCATAGAGTTTATGGTATGGTGGATAAAAGCGAGGGTTGGGAGGTTTAAATAGGCTTGTCGTTTTCGAGGGTATTCAAGGTCGTTCGTATTGTTATGCCATAATTTTCATGAGTGTATTTTCTGTTTAACCGTAAGTTGGTGGGGGTTGGGGGGGGGGGGGGCAATTGAATTGTTGTGGAGGTAAACAAGGTCGCAGTGTAATAGCATACGTTTGTGTTTCATCGTTAGGGGAGGGGGTGGGGGGGGTGGTATAACACAGTTGGTCGCGAGGGTATACAAAGTCGGAGTGTTATATAATACTTTTCATGTGTAGACCTGTGACATAATTATGTTTAATAGGCCAGGGAGCGGGGGAGGGCGGGAAGGGGGAGGGGGGGGGGTAAACCTGTAACTTAAGGGGGGGGGGAGGGGGGGAAAGGAGGGGGGTTGATTACGTTTGTCATGAGGGTATACAAGGTTGCAGTGTTATATAATACTTTTCATGTGTTTAAACCTGTGGCATATTTCTTTTCGGCCAGGGAGGGGGGGCGGTGGGGTAGGGGGGGAAGGGGGGAGGGGAGTTTAAACCTGAGGCATAGTTGTGTTTTATCGGCCAGGGAGGGAGGGAGGGGGGCGGGGGGAGGGTCCGGTGCTGTGTCTTTGTCTATTTACTGGTTCCGAATATCCTAACAGTTGCATGGCTATACTAGCCTTTCGGTGCATTTCAAGTGTGATAACATCTTTTTAACCTAAGGTTGGGGGGGGACGGGCTTAAGTGAGTTTGTGTTGAGGGTATACAAGGTCGCAGTATTTTATCATACTTCTTATGTGTGTGGAGGCATGTGGCATATTTCTGTTTAATTGGTGAGGGGGAGAAAGGAAGGGAAAAGGGGGAAAAAAAAAAGAGGAGGGGGGGGGGAAGGGGGGAAAAAAGATGTGGGAAAAAAACAAAAAAAAAGGGGGGGAGGAAGCGGGTTCCCCCCCGCCCCCCTTGGGTTTGTCGCCTTTATCGTTTTTATATACTTGTTTCGAAACGTCTCACAATTTAATGACTATGTCAACCTTTTTTTAGCATTTCAAAGTGTATATTATAAGAAACCACTCTTCATACGTCAAGATAATATATCCGTGTGTAAGGGACATAATAAAGCATAACCGGGTGGGTCGAAATCTACTGAGAGCCGACGTGATCAGACAAGCATAATTGCGTAAGTTGCCGTCAACAACCCAAATTCCTCGAGTCACTCAGGCTACCACGTGGTGCCGTCTCTGAGCGCTTCATTTATAATACCAGGTAAAAATTAAAATACACTCCAGCTGTGAGATCGAATATTTTGTCGAAACTCATCTTTGCAAGCTGTGTGTGATACCCCGATCGCGCGTATTACGGGTTGTGTGTCCTCATTAAGGATATAGGTCGGCGACTCCCCTTACAACTACAGTGTAGCTATCAGGGTCAACAGGGTGATGTTAGTCAGTCTGTGCGTGGAAATCAGAAGACCGGTTTTTGAGGGGGACAAATATGACAGCTGTGGAAGGAAATGCATCAGTTTATCAACTGAAACATGTAAATCGAATAACCGGTGAGAGGAGGGCGGAGTTTTTGAGGACGTGGGGGCTTGGATTTGATCAAGAGGGAGCGGGAGGGGGGGCGGGGGGGGGGGACGGGCGGGGCAGCTTAATCTGTGGGTGGAAACAGCAAATTCTTTAAGGGGATAAATCTGACGGTTTTCCAAAGAATGCACCAGTTTATCATGGGGGGGGGCGGGACGGGCGGAGCAGCTCAATCTGTGCGTGGAAACTATAAACCATTTATCAAGGGGATAAATCTGACGGTTTTGGAAATAATGCACCAGTTTATCATGTATATACTGTAAGTCGTACAACCAGTGAGGAGAGGGCGGAGTGTTCGAGGGGGTGGGGGTGGGCGGGGGAGGGGGGGGGGAAGGGGGGAAGGAGGGGGGGGGGGCGAAAGGGTTTATATAAATTATAGCATCCTTCAGATGACCGCCGCAAGACCTTCCCTACCTAGTAGATATAATGGGCGCGCAGCCGAACAAAATTAATGGAGTAACAGGGGGTAATATGATGACCATGGTATATAGGACGTACAACGTATCGATCGTATAACTCAGATTACGCGTGTATACGGATGGATACCTCCATTGTTAGGCCTAAAAGTGTCTGCCCTTCTCATATTGTTGTTGTTGTTGTTTTCACATTAACTCGCATGATCAAGTCCTTGGTCACAGGACAGGCTCCAGTCACTCTGGAGCTGAGGAATACCCCAGGGAAACACACACAACCCAAGGTGGTACGCGCAGGTATCCCAGCTGAAGCAATTCATGCCTCCACCAGAAACATATAAAAGTGTTGGGGGTAAGGGCTACTCAGGGAGGCAAAAGAAAGACTGGATGGATCACCTGGAGGAGGATATGTCGGTCTTTGGAATGAAATTCGAAGGATGGCGAAAGGCTGCTCAGAACGCTGGCAGATGGGATCGAAGAGTAGAGGAGGGAGCCGAGTTGTTCATGCGGAACTGGCATGAAACGGAGAGACGCAAAGCTGCAGAGCAACGCGCAAAGGCTGCGGCAGCGCCATCCACCGTTGGCATCTCTAAGCGGCCGGGGGGAGGGAGAAGGGGGGGGGGCGGGGAGGGGACTGGGGGAGGGGGGGAGGGGGGAGGGGGGAGGGGGGAGGGGAGGGGGGGAAAGGGAGGAAGGGGGGAGGGGGGGAAGGGGGAGCGTCATGCCCAAGAGACTGAAGTCTGGGTTCGGCCATCATCGTCTTGAACGTTGTGGGCCTTCTAACGGCCGTCACAAGATAGCATAAGACCGCCCTGACTTCTTCGCCATGTTGCGTTGGTGCCATTGATGATGGACGTGATACGCTCTGTTAGCCCAATGCCATCCTTAGCCAGTTCCTAGGGTCTGCCAGTATGACATTTTTCTTTCTTTTCTTTTCCTTTTTTTTCTTTCTTTTTTTTCCCTTCTTTTTTCCTTGCTTTCTTGTCTTCTTGTCTTTTCTTGCTTTTCTTGTCTTTTTCTTCTCTTTGCTTGCCTGTTTTGTTTTGTTTCGTTTTTTTTCTCTTTTCTTTCCTTTCCTTTCTTTATCTTCTTTTCTTTTCTTTGTTTCTTCTTCTCCAATTGACTTATGCCTGTCGTGCGTATGCGGAGTGATAGATACTACGTGTAATATATACGTGGTAGTCTTCCTTGGGTGGCAATCGGAATATTTGGTTTCTCCAGGCGTGAGTAGTAGTGAGACGTATGCACCGGCCTGGACCTGGCACATCGTAGACTGACTACCGATTTAACTTTTTTATGTTTCTGGTGGAGGCATGAATTGCGTCAGCTGTGATATACGCGTGTACTACCTTGGGTTGTGTGTTTTTTCCTGGGGTACTCCTCAGCTCCAGAGTGACTGGAGCCTGTCCTGTGACCACGGACTTGATTATGCGAGGTAATGTGAGAACAAAAACAACAACAACAACATATAAAAGTGAGATCGGGAGTCAGTCTACGATGTGCCAGGTCCATACCGGTGCATACGTCTCATTGTTGGGGGTTGTTGTTGTTTTCTCACATTAACTCTTGTCAAAAATCTAGAGTCCGTGGTCACACAAAGGTGCTGGAGCCCTAGGAAGATCCGAAAAATCAAGTGAAATCAAAAGTCGCCAGGGAAATACTACTCTTTCCCGCCTAAAAACGCACGATACGGAAAAAGGCGCACAAGTGAAAAGGTCAAATGTGCAAACTTAACTCACATGGCCGCGGGTATCCACTCAACTACAGCATAGAGTTCCCCCGTCCCCACAACTAACCAACTCGCGGCTACAAACTACAGCGGTTGGGCTGTCTGCACCGTACGAACCGCACGGTAATCGTGAGTTTAGACGAACGCGCCTGCTGTCTGGAGTGCTGTCAGAGTGACGACCCGCGGGCATGCAGTGAAACAAGAGCAATGGAACCAAAAACCACAGTACAGATATCAATCATCGCCCCTCCTTCCCGAGTTATTTGACAGGTTGCAGCGCAGCTACGACGCCTGTGCCTGAAAATTGAAAATTGCGGCGGGTCGTTCCCCGTTGAAGGGTATACAACTCTTCTACAAACTCTACAAAAATCAGTGACGTAAGTAACATGTTGTACTACTGCCTCGTAAAAATAACCCTTGAAAAAACGACGATCGCTGCTCTCATGATGATGATGTGCGTGCCGGTCGTGGGTCTCCGTGTGCCATCCTCCTGCTGTGGTTCTCCGTGGCCGCCTCATCGCCTTAGCTCACTCGGCCAGCTCCTTCGCACTTGCTCTCGTTCACACTCAATTCCAGCCGGTTCCCCTTCTCCCCCGTCCAAAAAAAACAAAATGCTCCACGCAGTTTGCGGTGCTGATCTGAAAAACAAAAATTCTCGTTCAGGGAGAGTTCAATCCGTCTCTTCCCCGCCCGTCGACGGCCAGTCGCCCTCCTCCTTCGTCGTCGAATCCAGCCTCTTGCCGGCGCAGTTCCCTCCACGCAAACCGAGACTGCGCCGTAGCGTGGCTCGTGGTGGCGCCTGCCTCCGCGCACGAGCATCCCGATTAAGCATTGCTGCTCCGCCGCTGCTGCCTAAAAAGACGCGCGAATCGTAGGTGACCATGCCTAACGCACCACGTACGACCCAACTCTACCGCCACGCCTAAGCCTCGCGGCCACACGCAGCAGCAAGAAGGTATCACTCCTTGAGGGTGAGTCCGGCCTTACACCCGCCAGAAAGACCCCCCCACTCTCGCTACAAGCCTGCTAGGACATGCTTCGCAGCATGCCTTACCGAGGCGGCAAGGGGGAACGAAGTTGGTTATTACTCACGCCTGGAGAAACCGATTATACCGCTTGCCACCCAAGAAAGACTACCTATCAGCTCCAGAGTGACTGGAGCCTGTCCTGTGACCACGGACTTGATTATACGAGTTAATGTGAGAACAACAACAACAACAACCTACCACGTGTATATTTAACGTATTAAATAGTATCTATCACTACGCATACGCACGGCAAACGCAAGTCATCGGAGAAAAGGAACAAATAATAAATGAAAAGAATATAAAGTCAGATATCATATCCAGAGACCCCCCTGTTTTCACCGATGGTCGATCCTGAATCGGGTATCCGGACGGGATCTTCCGTCGAGCACCTGAATGAATATCAGGATACGGAACCAAAACTGATACGAGGCGAGGCATGTAAGGACGACAGTCGCCCCGCTTGGTTAGACTAAGCTCTTCTAGCACCTCTCCTAGCTAACGATCATAAGAAAACGCTGGGCTGCACCGGCCGTAACGGTGGCGACAAGGGATCAAGGCTCCAGGGATCTTCCATCTCGACATTTTTTTAAAAATATCGGCCGTTCCGCGATAAGCTACCTTTTGACATTATATACGAATTTTATTGACCGGTCGCCCCGCGGTTTCTAGTGGTTACCCTCTAAAACTAGCAGCGTTAGCGTTGATGCTTGGGTTCGAACCCCCACGCGTGGTGAGATTTTAAATTTACTCGTTGTTGTTGTTGTTGTTGTTCTCACATTACCTCGCATAATGAAGTCCGTGGTCACAGGACAGGCTCCAGTCACTCTGGAGCTGAGGAATATCCTAGGGAAAAACACAAACAACCCAAGGTGGTACACGCGTACATCACTGCTGACGCAGTTCATGCCTCCACCAGAAACATATAAAAGTGAAACCGGGAGTCAGTCTACGATGTGCCAGGTCTAGTCTATACCTGGTGCACACGTCTCATTAGTCGCGCCTGGAAAAACCGACTATATCGCTTGCCACCCAACAAAGACTACCACGTATATATTACACGTAGTATCTATCACTACGCATACGCACGACAGACGCAAGTCAATTGGAAAAAATAAACAAAGAACAAATAAGAAGAAAAAGGAAAGAAAAGAAAAGAGAAGAAAGCGAAAAATGAAAACGAGAAAGGAAAAAGAAAGAAAAAAAAAGACAAGAGAAGCAAGAAAAGGCAAGACAAGGAGAGGAATCAAGGAAGGGAAAAGAGAAAAAAAATGCCTTACTAGCAGTCCCTAGGAAATGACTAAAGACGGCAATTGGTCTCATAGATAGAGGCATCAAGTGCATCATCAAATGGCACTGGGGAGAGAACGCAACATGGCGAAGAAGTTAAGGCAGTCTTACGCTATCTTGTCACGGCCATTGGAAGGCCCACAACTTTCAAGACGATGATGGCCAAACCCAGACTTCAGTCTCTTGGGCATGACGTCCCCCCTTACCCTCCCCCACCCTTCTCCCCCCTCCCCCCCTCCCCCCTCCCCCCGGCTGCTTAGAGATGCCGACGACGGTGGATGGCGCTGCCGCAGCCTTTGCGCGCCGCTCTGCGGGTCTGCGCCTCTCCGTTCCATGCCAATTCCCATGAACAACTCGGGTCCCTCCTCTACTCGTCGAAACCATCTGCCAGCCTTCTGAGCAGCCTTTCGCCACCCTTCGAATTTCATTCCGAAGATATACTTGCAATAATACGAAAAAAATGATCAACTAACTGCCTGTGTTCAACATTCAGCAGCTTCTAGGAAAAAACTGGATCCTAGACGAAAATCAAGTCATTTGAAGGAAATAACAACGTATCGTACTCAATCTTTACGCATAAAAGTTCAAATGTCCGCACGCCATGTTTGAGAGCTAGGCCCTCAAATTCCGGGTTCAGATTATTTTGTTTTTGTTCGCCGAAAATGTTTGGTCTAAGGTGTGGCCACATTCCCCAGAAAATCTAAACAAACGAAAAATCAGGCAAAAATAGTCCCCCCACTGGTTAGGTCTTCACAACGGCACGTAGACAGAATTAGACTTGTGTATTGAAAAATTTCAAAATTTCACGATCTTGATCGAGAAAACGGCGAGGACATTCTCCAGGGAAGAAATTTTGAAGCAGCCTGCGTGTGTGTGAAGGATATTGGATATTATTATTGTTGGAGCTGCTGCATGCAATATATTTTCTGCACCGACTGGCCTACTATGGCTGGGATCTACGTAGCGCCTCGTTCGCCTTCGTACCACTTCTTCCATTATTTTGTCCAACTGCATCCGACACCAATCAACCTCACCCCTCACCCACCACACACAACCAACTCGTGAACATAATCTATTAATAATAGCAAGTACGGTACGTCTGAAGATCAGCACGTAGCCAAGAGAAGATCATCCAATAGAGGAAATCGTCAAGAAGAAGACCACACAACCATTATCAGTCTTCTATAGACAGACGTCATTGTGTCCCATCGGCAACAAATCGAATCGGACCGCCTTCTTGGGGACACTGTGACTGCGATACAAGCCGGGATCGGAGGGCAGCGAACTCGCCGGTAAGTTTGACATCAGGTGTACACGTCGGGAGATTAAGACAACGCGACAAACAGGATGCTTGCAAATGGCACAACAAGTACAGTCATACATGATAATAACAAACAGTACCTCCCTCATAAAACGACTACTAATTGCTGTGTACGGTGTGAGAAGGCGTCGTGATGTATTTAGTCTATACTGTGGTGGCCATGGAGAACCATAGCAAGAGGATGGCACACGGAGACCCACGACCCGCACGCGCACCATCATCACGAGAGCAGCGATCGTCTTTTGTCAGAGCTTTTCACGAGGCAGTAGTACTTGTTACTTACGTCACTGAATTTTATAGAGTTGGTAGAGTTGTAGTCTACACTCCTCATGGGGAACGACCCCCCGCAATTTTCAATTTTCAGGCACAGGCGTCGTAGCTGCGCCACAACCTGTCAGATAACCCGGGAAGACGGGGCGATCATTGATATTTGTAATTAATGTGGTTTTTGGTTCGATTGCTATTGTTTCACTGCATCTGCATGCCCGCGGGTCGTCACTCTGACAGCACTCCCGAGAGGAGGCGCGTTCGTCTGTGCTCACAATTACCGTGCGGTTCGTACGGTGCAGGCAGCCCAACTGCAGTAGTTTGGAGCCGCGAGTTGGTGAGTTGTGGAAACGGGGGAACTCTTTGCCGTAGTTGAAGTTGATTTACGAGGCAGCAGTACTTGATACTTGCGTCACTGATTTTTGTGGAGTTGGTAGACCCCCACTAATACCTTTACAGTTGTATACCCTTCATGGGGAACGACCCCCCGCAATTTTCAATTTTCAGGCACGGGCGTCGTAGCTACCCTGCAACTTGTCAGACAACCCGGGAAGACGGGGCGATCATTGATATGTGTAAGGTGATTTTTGGTTCGATTGCTCTTTTTTCACTGCATGCCCGCGGGTCGTCACTCTGACAGCACTCCAGACAGCAGGCGCGTTCGTCTATACTCACGATTACCGTGCGGTTCGTACGGTGCAGGCAGCCCAACCGCGGTAGTTTGTAGCCGCGAGTTGGTTCGTTGTGGGAACGGGGGAACTCTATGCCGTAGTTGAGTGGATACCCACGGCCATGTGGGTTCAGTTTGCACATTGAATCATTTCACTTGTGCTCCTTCTTCGTGTCGTGAATTTTTAGGCGAGAAAGCGTAGTATTTTCCGGACTAGAGACTAATTTTGATTTCATTTGGTTTTTCGGATTTTCGTAGGGCTCCAGCACCTTTGTGTGACCACAGCGTCTAGATATTTGACAAGAGTTAATGTGAGACAACAACAACAGACAACCAAACTCTGTACTCGTACAAGTAGTCAAGAGAAGAAAGTGAATCCTTCAAAGAAATTTTAAAACTGCACCCACACGTTGTTCGGGGCAAACCACTTGGAACACGTAATACGTGGACTTTAAACCACTTGGATTACGTAGTATGCATACTATTCGTTGCAGTTCACGACAGGATGGACGAGTGCTGGCAGCAGCAGCAGCAGCAGCAGCAGCAGCAGCGGCAGCAGCAGCAGCAGCAGCAGCAGCAGCGGCAGCAGCAGCGGTCCCGACGATGCAAAACAAAGCGAACTGGATGAAGCCGATTCAAACGTATCCGTGCATGGGAGAGTAGTATTGCGAGCAGGTGGAACACGATTAATCATCGTCAACAAGAAGAGCACGTGGCCGAGGAAACCGCAACCAAATGAAGGCGCTGACACCCAAAGTCGGACATCAATGACTGATTTTCCTTCCGTCTATCTTATAGTTTATATTTTTCTTTTGCATGTAACACGCAGGTAGAATATTTTGCTATCTACACCTCCGTTTCTCACTATCACCACCACCAACACCCCCCCCCCCCCCCCCCCCCCTTCCTTCCCCGCCGCCCCACCAAAGATTACCCCCCCCCCTATATATCTTTCTTATAATTAGCGATGTCAGAAAATAATGGTATTTACATGATTGCACCTATCGATTGAAATATACTATCTTTCGATCCATGTACAAAAACAAATGATGAAGCTTTTAACGCGTTGTTTACTACACCTAATAACTGGGTTGCATGCTACATGTAACATCAAACCTTCTAGAATAATAAACTCTACCAGGCGGGTGATATAAAGGGGTGTCTTCTTGCTACAACCGTCAGATTCGTCCTCTTCAAGGGTTTATAGTTTCCGCGCACATATTGAAATGCCCCCCCCCCCCCCCCCGATCCCTCTTATTCAAACGCCCCACCTAAAATCAGATCAAAATTTGCAAGAGTAGTAAACACTACCAGCCAGTTGATATCATCTCATTATCCTTCTAGCCATCCATGCCGTAGCTCCAACTCATCTCCGCCCCCCCCCCACCCCCCCGTTTGTTCTCCACCCAGTTCGTTCGAACGCCCCACTTACAATCGAAATCGGCCAGAGTACTAAACACTTCTACGCAATTGATATCACGTCATTATCTTTCTAGCCATCCATGACGTAGCTTTTATTCATCCCCCCCCCCCCCCCCTCCAACCCCCCCTCCTTCCCCACACCCCACACGATCGCCTAGACCCAGCACTGCGCGTATAGCGAGCCCCTACATATATGATTATTACGCGCGATCGGAGGATCACACAGAATGTTGCGAAAATCAGTGTCGACCAAACCCTTCATCTCATAGCTGGAGTGTGCTTTAATATTATATGTGACCTAAACCTCTTGAAAAACCTCCCCCTCCCCCCCCCTCCCCCCCCATTTTTTTATTTTTGCTCTCTCTTGCTCAAACGCCCCACCTAATATCGAAATCCGCCAGAGTAATAAACACTTCCACGCCCTGGATACCACCCCATTATCTTTTTAGAGACGTCCATGCCACTGCTGCAACCCCCCCTCCCGCCCCCCTGCGCCCAACGCCCCCTCCTTCCCAACCACCCGCACGATCGCCTAAACCCAGCACCACCCGCATAGCAAACCCCTACATCTATGCGACCTAAAGCCCTCCCCCGCCTCCCGCCCCCCCCGGCACATTCCCCCCCCCCTCCCCCAAGAGAAGGGTTTATAGTTTCCACGCACAAATTGAGCTGCCCCACCTGTCCCTTCCCCCCCCCCTCCCCCCCCCCTCCCCCCCCACCCGCCGACCTTTTGATCAAAATCAGGCCCCCACGTCCTTAAAAACTCCGCCCTCCCCTCACCGGTTATTCGACGTACAGGATTCACTTGATAAACTGATGCATTTCTTTCCCCAGCTGTCAGATTTAGTCCCCCTCAAAAACGGGTTTTATAGTTTCCGCGCACAGACTGCCTAACATCATCCTGTTGGCCCTGATAGCTACACTGTAGTTGCAAGGGGAGTCGCCGACCTATATCCTTAATGAGGACACACAACCCGTAATACGCGCGATCTGAGTATCACACATAGCTTGTAAAGATGAGTTCGACAAAATATTCGATCTCACAGCTGGAGTGTATTTAAATTTTTATAATATATTATAGTCGGATGGCTATCGAGTTACATCATATTATGCGGGGTGGAGAATCCTAATTCCCCACAAGGGGAATGGTCGCATTACGCAGTGTGAATATGGCAAGGCACCCACGAGGCAGTTACGTAGTAATGCCCATTGCTGTCTCTGGAGTGGCCACATCAGAAAACAAAGTAACTCATTGGCGCTGTCATCCACAAGCAAGAAAGTAGGCACAAGGTGCCGAGGTCCGTCTTCCGAGCGTTTCTTGGAAGGATGCAGTTCACCCTTCATGCGACTCGCCGAACACCTCACGGCGCTTCGTGCATGGTGCAAGCAATCACTAGAGTGCACTAGAAAATGGAGAGTGACAGCAAACGTAAAAGAGTGCGCGGTAGTTGTATGTAGCGAAGATAAGGTGAATCCGGTAAATTTCAAATGGAAGTGGGGAGAAGATGAACCACCGATCGTAGAGCAGTATACGTACCTCGGCGTACAGATCTCAAAGGACTGCTCTTGGGATGCACACATAGCCGAAGTAATAGAAAGGGTAAACCACAAGTAGGCAAGATTGATGCGATCCTAACAGACCACCTTGACACTAGGATTAAAATATGTATTCTGAAGAATGTGATTTGTACCAAAGTTAGATCATGCAGGAGAAGTATGGGAAGGGAACGCGAAGTTCGTTAAACAGCTGGAAACAGTGCAGATAACAGCAGCTAAAAATATGCCTGGATGCTCAATTACGACGAGTAATGCAATATTAAGGGCAGAACTAGGAACGTACCCACATAATAAAACAAATAGAGACGAGAGAAAGTTGAAATGGCAATATAAAGTAAAGAACATGCCAGAAAAGAGGTTGCCAGCACTCGTTGATGGGGCTGTATGGAGCCGTTCTACGGTAGCCCCAGGCTACGGTAGGGGGGTCCCCTTTTGGGCCTTTTATTTCAGTGGCCAGGGGTCACTCGCGCGAGTAACCCCTTTGTTCCTATGCGATTTCACGTATTCTTCATGTTTTTCATTGGCGAAATAAACTCGCAATGCAAAGGTGATCTGAGCTGCGCCGAAACAAGTGCCTGAACCATCTTCATCTGTGGGGTACAGAGCCACTCGTGCGAGTGGCTCAAACACACCAGTGAAAATGGGGGTACCCCCCCTACCGTAGCCTCGGTCGGTAGCCCCCCCAACCTTTCTTGAACGAAATCGCCCGTTTCAAAACCAACTCGCGGTCGTATGTCCTGAAATACGGCGTGTCTTTCGACATACCGACGTCATCGATCGATAGGCCTTTGCACACAAAAAAGTATATGCGTGATTTGTTTTCAATTGCATCCTTCCTTGTGTCGAGCAGCCATGAAACGTTCGTTAAACAAAATCGCTGGTTTAAGGGGGGGGCTATCGTGGTAAGAATCAGTCTATGGGCGGAAATAACAATACATCGAGTTGGAATAAGATGGGAGAACGTAGTCGAGCAAATATGGAAGGATTTAGTGGGGGACCAAAAAGAGGTATTGTCTATGGAGGAGTTTGGCGGGTACGAGACAAAAGTAAATAGATAACAGAAGAAAGGGAAAGCCTAGCGGTAAGAAATGCGGTGAAAGAGGAGAAGCACTCAGTTATATATACCAGGGATTGACGGAAGATGCTGGAATGAAAACGTATCTGCACAGCCCAATGGACTATGCGAAAAAGATGAAACTGCGACTTCGTGTAGGGGTCTGGAACTCCCAGAAAGAAGAAGAAAGATATACCAGTAGTCGGGAAGAGGAGGACGTCGCTACAAATATGTGACCGTGAGGCACAGCAATGGAGAGACTATGACTCACACAGTACGAGAATGTGAAATATACAAGTTGGAACGGGATGCGTTAGAGGAGACAAGGAAATTAGACGTGTGCGACAAGGAAGAGTTTTGTAGACTAGAGAGTAGCGAGAAAACGATAGTTATCCTAGGAGATAGATGGTGTTCGCAGACGGCGATACAGGATGGGGATAGGATAAGCAAACAGTTTCCATGTAATATATGGAAGTTTCCATGTAATATATGGAAGAAGCGAAATGAGCACTCGAATGTTAGAGGTGTCTCTATTAGGAGGAGGAACGGTGCTCCGTTTCCAAAGGGATCCGTGGCCAATGGTTAAATGATAAAGGCAAACAACAAATAAGTACGCCCCCCCCCCGCCCCCTTCGAGAATTCCGCCCTCCCCTCACCAGCTGTACGACTTACGGGATGTACATGATGAACCGATGTATTCCTTCCACAATCATCTGGTTTGTCCTCTTCAGGGGTTTAAAGTTTCCGCGCACAGATTGAGTTGCCCCGTACCCCCCCACCCCCCTCCCCCCCCTTTCAACCCCCCCGCCCTTCCACTCCCAGCCCCCACGTCCTTATAGACTCCGCCCTCCCCTCACCTGTTATTCGACTTTCAGGATATAGTCGATAAACTGATGCGTTTCCTTCAACAGCCGTCAGATTCTGTCTCCCTCAAAAAATGCTTTTTATATTCCGCGCACGGAATGGTTAACATCACCCTGTTGACGCTGATAGCTACACTATAGTAAGTTCCAAGGGGGGTCGCCGACCTATATCTTCAACGGGAACGAAGAACCCGTAATACGCGCGATCGGAGTATCACATACAGCTTGCAACGAGTTTTGACCAAATCTTCGACCTCACAGCTGGAGTGTCTCTTAGTAATATAGTTTGGTTCCATCCATCTTATAGATTTTCTTGGAAATATTGGGCATCTATCTGCATTTAGCATGCAGATGTACTATTTTGCTCCCATCCACCTCCGCCCGCCCCCCCTCCAACAACCCCCCTACCCCACCCCTGCCCCCCCTCCCCCTCCTCCCTCCGCCCTCCGCCCCACCAAAAATCAAACCCGCAAGAGTTATAAACACTACCCGACAGGTGATAACATCTCTTTACCCTTCGAGCCACCCATCCATGCAGTAGCTCCAACTCATTTGTATGGTCTCCAAGTTTCAATAATCCCCCTACCCCCCGGCCCACTTTCCCCGCGGGGGCCTCCATCGCCTACTGACTACTAGCATTACGCGTGCAGTAAGCTCCTATTCATCTATGCGATCTATCTCCCCTATGCCCGCCTCCGTCCCCTCACCGGTCATACGACAGCAGGATATACATAACAAACTGGTGTATTCCACAGCCGCCAGATTTGTCTCCGTCAGAGACGAGTCTATAGTTTCCGCGCACAGATTAACATCATCCTGTTGACCCTTGTACAAGCTACACTATAGTTCTTAGGGGGATCGCCGACCTATATGTCCTTAATGAGGACGCACACCCAGTAATACGCACGGTCGGGGTATCACACAAAGCTTGCGAATATAAGTCTTATTTTGACGAAATCTTCGATCTCACAGCTGGAACGTAGTTTTACTTTTTATAAATTAATTGACGATTTTGAAGGTCGCCTACTACTACAGGCCTGACGGCGTATTATACCATGTGCAGCACAAAAAATAAGTACGTACTCGTACCGTACCCGTTGTCGTACTACCAGATATGTTGGTACGCTTGGTCGCATACTCAGCATGGACAGTTTCAAGGTTATGTTCTGTAGGGTGCGTACGAGCCATAATCATACCCGACACGTGCTACGATAGAGGTACTTGTGGCACTTTTCGTTTGAAATGGTTTCTTAATGACGGGGCGCCTTAACCTACTAATACTATCGTCGGAAATACGACTTCTTTTTGCATGATTCTCGTCGTGTACCTAGGCGATGGATTTTTTCATCCAGATCAGTTTTTGGGAGAGGTCTTAAGCTCTGAAATTGAGGAACCTCAGAAAAAAAGTGGAGCACCTCTATCGTGGCATGCTTCACCCGCCGGGTATTACCCTATAAAGAGCTTCTGTAAGTTCTGTACGGCATTCGTACCCGTACCCTGAGCTTCTGTAAGTTCTTTATGACTTTCATACCCGTATCTGCAACCTCTGCAAGTTCTGTACACCAGTGCCACAAATACCCGAGGTACCGATACAGCATTTTTATACCTGCCCGGAGCTTCTGTGAGTTCTGTACGCCAGTGCCACAATACCCGGAACTTCTGTGAGTTATGTGACACTTCCGTACCCGTACCCGGAACATCTGTAAGTTCTGTAAGATCCCCATATCCTTACCCAGAACTTCTGTGACTTCTGTAAGACTATGGCCCAATATCTTGGGTACGGGTATACATTTGATACAGTACCCGGGGAGCCCGGTATTGATTCGGGTTTACCCCGAAACGTACGTTATGCGGTATGATGTCATGTCTCGTCAGTCACGCAAACCGAACACAAAGCAGCAGTAAGTATGATATAATAACAGCACTTGCCTCATATGTCTTTTGTTTCGAAGGGCATGTATTAGCGAAGCACACTTTGAAATCGAAAATAATATCCATTTTTTATTGATCGAGTTGAATTCGATTCGATTTGTTGGAGGCATTCGGTTTGCTATGGCTCAAGAATTCTGGATTAATTTGTCACGTGCAGACATCGTCTCTGTTGTGCAAAATAACAATAATTTACAAGTATGTCACGAGCGCCCCCCGGCCGCGTGACGGTGGCATCTCAAACTCCCCACCTACCTCTTATGAAGACCCTCCAAAGTTTTATGAATCTGGCCAACCCGGATTCTGACGGTCTCCTGCACTACTTGCTTTTTGCGTGGAAGCTCATGAAAGCTTCCGTAGAAGCTTCCACGCGAGAAAAAACCCGCAAGTTTGCTTCCACGGAAACGTTCACGAAAGCTTCCGTGGAAGTAGCTTCCACGAAAGCTTCCACGGAAGCTTCCATGAAAGTAGCGGAATCTTCCACGGATGTAACTTCCACGGGAGCGTCCACGAAAGCTTCCATAAAAGTAACATCCACGAAACTTCCACGGAAGCTTCCATAGAGGCAACTTCCACGGAAGCTTCCATAAAACCTCCCATGGAAGCAACTTCCACGGAAGCTTCTCGAAAGCTTCCACAGAAGCTTCCACGAAAGCTTCCACGGAAGCTTCCACGAAGGGTTAGGGGTCAGGGTTACGTATGGGGTTAGGGTTAGGTTCCGTGAAATGTTTCGTGAAAGCTTCCGTAAAAACTTTCATGGAAGCAAATTTACTCCAGTTTGAATGCTTCGGTAGAAAGCTTCCACGAAAGCTTCCACGAAGGGTTAGGGGTTAGGGTTAGGGTTAGGTTCCGTGAAAACTTTCGTGAAAGCTTCCGTGGAAGAAAATTTACTTCCGCGGAAGCTTCGAAGAAAGGAATTTACTTCCAGCAAAGTTTCCGTGAAAGTTTCCGTAAAAATTTCCGTGAACACTTTCGTTGAAGCAAATTTACTCCAGTTTGAAAGCTTCGGTGGAAACACGTTTAAATCCGTGAAAGCTTCAGTGAAAAGCTTCCGCGGAAGCAAATTTTCTTCCCCTTCACGGAAGCTTGCGTGGAAGCAAAGTTACGTCCACACAAGCGTTCATTAAAGCAAATTTAATTCCACGAAAGAAAGCTTGCGTGAAAGCAATTTACTTCAACGAAAGCTTCCGTGAAGCTAATTTACATCCACGGAAGCTTCCGTGACAGCAATTTATTCCCGCGAAAGCTTTCGTATGAGCTTCGGTGAAAGTTTCCGTGAAAGATTCCGCGGAAGGTTCCACAGAAGCTTCTTGTAAACAATTTTACTTCCACGAAAGCTTCCGGAGAAGTTTCCTTGGAATTAACTTTCGTGGAAGCTCCATGGAAGCATCAGTTGAAGTAGCTTTCGTGAGACACTTTCATGAACGCTTCCAGGGAAGTTGCTTCCACGGAAGCTTCCGTGGAAGCTTTCATGGAAGCTTCCGTGGAAATCAATTTCCTGGAAGCTTCCGCCGAAAACTTCCGTGGAAGCAACTTCCACGGAAGCGTCCATGGCAGCATCCGTTGCAGTAACTTTCGTGAGACACTTTCATGAAAGCTTCCGTGGAAGTTGCTTCCATGGAAATCAATTCCCTGGAAGCTTCCACGAAAAATTTCCGTGGAAGTAACTTCCACGGAAGCTTCCATGAAGGCTTTCATGGAAGCCTGCGTGGAAGCTTCCATAGAAGCTTCTATGGCATGGAAGCTTTAAAGCTTCCATTGAAGCTTCCATGCCTCCATGGAAGCTTCCGCTTCAGACCCTTTCCCTGGTTCCCATACGTATGTTATTAAAGCCCTAGACTTCCATCTTCCCGCGCGCTGGATTTGCAACTCCAAAATACCTTGCGCCGCTAGCTGGGTGCCCCCTCCGATTCTTCCCGAGTGAAGCCCAGAATGCATGGGATCTCTACCGCTGCATCATAATATCAACCGCAACGCGGTCACCGCTTCCGCCCTAGTAAAAAATTTCCAACCTCGCGACGTGGCCCGGACTCTCAGCGGCACCTCACCTGGGAGCTGGGGATGCACGTCGAGCAATTCCAGCAGAATTGCGAAGGCCATCATCAACACCCCCCCCCAATCTCCCTCTCGTTGGACAACACCGCGCACGCGTAATCGTGCACCCTGCTATTTTTTTATCGCACTTCGGCGCCACGAATCTGATCTGCACTTCCGTGGCGGTCGACCTGTTCCCGACCTTAACCTGTACTTGTCTGCGCGAAAACGTTAGGCACTCTCGCGTCAAACAAAAATCTGGGCAAATTTTGCCATCCGCGTATGCCCACAGCTCTGACGCTTTGCACAACAGAAAACATGACGCCGCGAGTCCCAACTACATGACACGCCGACCGTCTTTCATACTGACGAGGGCCTGACGGCCTTGTGATAACAGTGACCACGACAGCGGTAATCTAACCTGTGCTTTCTTTTGTGACAAGCCGTGCACCCGGTCTATCCCCTTTCCCACAGCTGCTATCATGCAATGCAACGTTGGCATCTCTCATCCTGCGAACAATTGGTGGAAGAAGTTGACTGCGGCTAACTATCCTCTAACATCGACTGGCGGTTATTATGCACGAACTATCGAGACGCTATGAGCCCGAGCAGATCAGTCAACACTTCCTTGGGGTCAGCGAGCGTGTGCAACCACGGTTCTTTTCCCTACGCCTGTCTCTCTTTTACCCAGGTGTTCCACTCCGCTAGATAGCGTTTCTGCGTACTCTTCCCGACTGAACCGAGCGCGAGCGTTTTGATTGATTGCGCTACCTCATCCTTGTGTCCTCCCTTGTTGTCCCCTGTTCCTGCAAGGGCGCGCGAACAGTAGACACAATAGAAGCGAACAGTGGACACAACAAAAGTGCATGCCGTATGTCGATCGAGGGACATACCCCATCACACACGCGAATCAGCCGGGTTGTGCGCCGCTCATTATGTCCCACAGGCACTCGTCACGCTTGCTGAGAATGTTTTTTTTCCGTAGTACGGTGTCGAAAATCCCCTTACCCCTCGTTTCAATGTCTTGTTCCAACCAGTCGTCAGAGTTAATGAGCTCTCTGACTTTGTTCGCCAGGATCACACGGGACCAACGGGAGATACCACCAGCTAGTGTGTTCCGTACGCCGGGAACATGTTTTTCAGTATGGTTCCAGCCCCCCTTGATTTCCAGACGCCCGAGCATTCTCGTGAGTAAGCACGCTCATTTGTCCTTCGCCCCCCCGCATCGAGAATTCCAAGATACTGCTGCCGTGTTGTCACCGCGCGCCAGAATCGGATCACCCTTTTCGTCCACCCTGTCTCCTACCAGTTCAAGCATGACCCACGTGGTCATGACCATGCCCAATAGCTCTAACAGGTTGATCGTGATACTACTACAGGTACTACAGGTCTTTCGTCGATCGGCTTTTCTCTTCAGCTCTGCGGTCAGTTCTTTCGGCAATCCGTATTTCCACAATACCTTCTTCTCGACGAAAAAACCACCCACTGCCTCGAAACTGGCGTGAGACGGGTAGTGCCTTTTTGCGGGTCGTTGATCGTCGCGTAGCAGGGGGTGTTCAGCCCCTCACCTTCGTGTAGTAGTTCGTGATCGATAGCCCACTCCCAGAAGAGAGGGTCAGCGTGCAATTCTTTACCGAGTCCTACCGTACGGTTCTGCTATTTGCTACCTCCTGAGTTGTGCAGCCCGGTCAGCCGGAGCAACCTCCACACGAAATACCTACCAGTCCGTACTACGTACGTGAGGTTCCACAACTTGCCGGCCATGCTAAGTATGTCCCTCGCCGTCGCTTCCCACCTGCTCTGGGGCCATTGTTGAAACAGCAATCTCTTTTACCACTTCAATCTTTTTCGCGCGGAACCGAAATTCTCATGGTATGGGAGCTGATAGTGAAGCCTAGCGCGTCTATCGTGGTGTCCCAGTCCGTGTTTTTTTTGGGTGCTAGAATGGACGTTACCCCCACCTTCCCGGGTCGAAAAAACGCACGTGATCCAAACCTAGAGAGGCTGACGCAATTAAGGCTGTAGTGTCTTCGTCAGAGTGCTGTACCATGACTTTGCAGGTAGTCGTCTACGTACACGGCTGTGAAGAGTGGGTCGAACTCCCCCCCCCCACTGTGAGTTTAACTTTTGCGTCCGGCGGTATTGGTGCTGGTTTTCCCGTCTTCCCAACGCTCTACCACCTTTACATGAGCCATCGTTTTTGTTCCTTCGTCTAGCAACTGAGCTGAAACGATCGTGGTGTTGCAGTGCGCGTGTGCGACCGTCGTCGACATGACGCCCCAGAACCCCGCCGATCCCGACCATCCCAAAGTCAAACGAAAATCAATTACCACAAGCTCTTTTATGGTGTAGCAATAATTGTGGGCTTTATCCGCGTCTACTCGCACGTCCGAAAATCGTCCAACACATCGGCCTTGGTCATCAGTAGCCTCTTTTCTGTGAATCTGTTTCTCAGGGTCACGAGTTCCTCTAGGAACTTGGGCAGCGCTTCGGCGCACAGGCATTGGGGGACGGTATCAGGGTCAGTGTCTCCGTTTAGACCCCCTTTCTCTCTGCTCTGCACATCGAACGGAAGATGCATTGATTATCCGAACCTTGTGTCTCACGACCGCTGCCAGCGGAGAGAATCCGAGATTAGGGATTTCGTGCGCACCGATTTCTGTTTCGCCAAGGATTTTTGGGTTCCTGACGTCTTCCCCGAGTTTTTCCCAAATTGCCGGCAAGTGCTCGGTGACACTGCTGTAGTTTCCATACTGTACTGCGCTGCTGTGGCGTGAGAGTTCCGCACCACTGATATCTGGTCGGTTTGCGAAATAAGATAACTTCCGTCTCTCACTCACACAAAGTCCGCTGTTCTGTGCTGTGTTGTGAGAGTTCCACACCACCGATAACTGGTCGGTTCGCGAAACAAGGTAACTTTCGTCTCTACTCACACAAAGCCTGCTGTTCTGTGCTTTGGTGTGAGGGGTCCGCACCACTGATAACTGGTCGGCGCGCGAAACAAGGCAACCTTCGTCTCTGCTCACACAAAGCCTGCTGTTCTGTGCTGTGGTGTGAGAGTTCCACACCACCGATAACTGGTTGATTCGCAAAATAAGGCAACCTTCGTTTCTGCTCACACAAAGCTTGTTGCTCTGTGCTTTGGTGTGATAATTCCGCCCCACCGATGATTTTTTGATCTGTGGAATATGGAAGCCTTCGTCTCAGCTCACGCAAAGCTTGCTGCTCTGAACTTTCTTGTACTGGGGTTAACGAAAAAATTTAACTTCTGGGTTGATCTGGCTTGCTGTGCCGACGCATGCGGGTTCTGCCTGCTTGAGTGGAACGATTGAGTGAGGCTACTGGTGTAACTGCGCTTTTCAGTCTGCCGCCGCGGCGGTCGTCCAGACTTTGCTTCAGACGTTCTGCTGTGTATTGCACTGGTTTTGCCTCTCGACAACTGAGAGTCTCACCATGAAACAAGGCCGGCAACACCGACCCGGATACGGGTGCATTGCGAAGTCCCACAGACCTCTCGGCGTCTGCGAAGATACTCCTCTCTTTTCTCGCCCCTGCCCCCCCCTCGGTCGGCCCTGCCTGACGGCAAAGCCCGTGGTGTCAGGTGTTGCCGCCGTTCCTCCTTTCCCCTCCGGCCCTGCCAGCGGGCACGTGGTTCCGGCTAAAGCGCACGGCGTCTGGCCGCGACCCTCCTGCTCCGCCCCCTCCTGTCCCCCCCGCCCCTTCTGCCGCTGCAGGTTGCGTCTGCTGCTGTTGCGGCGGCGGCGGTGAGGGTGGCGGCGAGCGGCAGCGCTTGCTGCTACTGCTGCTGCGCAGCTGTCCCGGCGCCCTGGTCGTTTGCAAACGAGCAGGTGGGGCCCTTGTAACGGAGGCCATGCCACGAGTAGTTAAACATCCCACAGGCGTCTTCGAGTGCTGCATTCGGGCCTTGAAGGGGGTGACCCCCCCCCCCCTTCCCCCCCCGGCTCGGCCCTGAGCGGGGGCTTACCGCTGCTCACCCGTGCCTGGGGCTCCCTTCCATTTTTACCCCGCTTGCGCCTATTGCGTTCGACCTCTAATGCGCTGAGCGCTCCGTGAGGCTAGACTCGTCGCCCTTCTCCGCCAGCGCTCTCAATGTTTTGAAGGCGGGGGTGACCATGGAATTCCCTGTTCTGGGGGCTGGCGCAGCGTAGGTGTGCTTCCTGTACAGCTTGCCTCCTTGCCCCACAAGCGCTTTCATGCCTTCGTGCAGGCCGATGTTCATGTTTGACAGCAGCAGCGGTCAAACCTTCACCGGGTTCTCCGCCAGGGGGTTGGAATGGCGATGTAGATACACCTCGACCACTTTCTACACCTGCTTCAACTCTGAGCGCAGCGCAGCGACCCTGGGCTCGCATACGGGCGGAGCACCCTCCATCCCGTACTCAAGTGTCTCCATGGGGGCAGCTACGAAAATAGCGGAGTGAATCTCTGCGGGCATGGCCCTCGGCGTCTCCCCTATTGCCACGGGGGGAAAAAAATCTCGGCCGCGAACTCGGACGCGGTCTTCAGCTGTTTTAGCACAGCGTCGGAGACGTTGGCCACGGTATCAAGCACGATCACCAGTAATCCTCAATTCATTTCCTCCTAGACGTTGAAACCGCCGCGGGCGATGAACACTTTTGGCCCCTCGCTGGCCCGCCTGAGGTCAGCCGCCTGCTTGGCGTTTACCTTTACGCCCGTCATGGCCGTAGCCTGCTGCATTGCGCCTATTGTCACGGATACCATGCTGTGGGCGCTGCCTCCTGCCAGCTGGAGGGCTGCCTGCTGACGCCGGTGTGCCGGCTGCGCCTGTTGGTGCTGCTAGAGCTGCGGATACGCTTGATTGTTCTCGAATTTTGTCAGGCGCGCAGCGATCGCCTGTTGACTCGCGAGCAACTCCTGCAGAAGGGCCACGATTGCGGGTCTGCTGCTTGGACGGCCGGGACGGATCCCACGCCGTTGCCTTGAGAGGCGGCCTGCACAGGGGCGACTGCAGCGTCCACTCGCACCTCTCCCATCTCGATATGCCCGTGTCCCTCGCCAACTGGCCCATTCGAGTTGGCGTCCCCATAGCTGAAAGTCAATCAATTCTATTGGGCACACGCTGCTTGCCTCCTTTCAATCCCACGGTGCTACGGGGTCTCGCTCCCCCGCGCCCCAGGCGGCGCCCTCTGGGAAGCGCGACAGCTGTTCTGTCGCTGCTGTCTGGCTGTCCTATTGTTTTGTCTCGAGACGATCGACAGCAAATCGTTTGTTGAGTCAGAATCCCTGCCACGCCCCCACAAACATCACTCTCCTACGTAAAGTTACTTGTTTGCCTCCTACCGGGACATCACGTATTAGATATATTGCTAATGTTTTCGGTAGCTTCGCTTGTTTGTCGTGGCATTTGAGCTTGCGACGGCCACAATTTATTCTTAGCATGATGTGCACCATAGCTTTATATGGCAATCTCGATATTGATCATGGCAATCTGCGATATTCCTCGTTTTGCGAAGGTACTCAAGTAGTAGCATTATCACTGCTGCTTGCGTTTCGAATGCGGCTTGGGTTGTCCCTTTCGTGCCTTGGTGCGTCAAACGAAATAAGGTACAACAACAGGTAGAGATATGCGATTGGAAGGCATCATTTTTTCCACCAAAATTATATTGGAACATGCCTCTCACCTCGTCGACCAATATTTCGCACGTTGTTTCGAACTGTCTACTGGCGGAGATGTTCTTCTTACGGCTATTATTTCGGCTGCGCCTCAGCAGCTCGCTCGGTATGTCCGCCGAGGTTTTCGAGGTTGCGGACGTTTGGTGGGGTTGAGCCCGTTCTCGTGCTTCGAGCATTCGTTTTCTATGCCCCGGTCTGGCCAGCGCCTCGTTCGTGCTAATTGGAAATTAACATGGCAAAATTTCCATTCCATAAAGGTCACCAATCAATGCGGAGTTGACCTCCTCCGAGTCTGACGTTTTCCCGATGACGAGCTCCCAACCCCAGATGCCCGCAAGGGTCGTTGGCGGCCGACTGAGCCGGCTCTTGATTCCTCGTTACATATTTCGCACGCGAATGCTAGTGGCTGGACCGAACCAAGACTAAACCAGTGCTCGTGGCATCTACTCCGAGGCCTTGCGTGGGGGATTTGGAGACCCGATTATCCCGGTTCACCAACGGAAGATCCAGCAAGGATAACGGTCCCCTTTCCGGAACCCAGAGAGGGACCCCCTTGACCCGATATCTCAGATTGGCAGGATCTTTGAGACCTGACCGATGCGGTATCCATCCGTATACATGCGTGTTCCACGGTCTATGCTCATAATACTAGCCTGTCTTCCACTAAAGAATAGCGAAAAACAAGATAAAAAACAGTAAAAATGTTTGAGCATTTACACGATGGCCGTGTGAAATAATATTGGCGTACGACCAATGTGGGGCGGACCATCTAGAATGCAGTTTGCTGACGGATTCCCGTATTTTCTCGATGCCGACATCGAAATCAAATGGGAATAACATACAATGAGCAAAAATGACGTCAGCAGGAACAACGACCCCAACGTTTACGATATAGAGCATAAAAAGTGGGAAGCCGAACACCTTTTGGATCCGAAAAACTGCTATCTGCTGATTACCGTGTGTATGGTGCCGGTTCCATTTTGTCTTAGTCCCAGGAAGGGATCACCCCCCTCCATTCCCCCCAACTACCTGCCCCCCGTTCGCTCAACGCTGTCGCCGACATTTCTATGCCTGATCCGTGACTATTTTTGTTGTCTTCACTATCGTTTGTCAATGCCGAATGCCCCGTGCCGGTTTCGTCGCAGCAGAACACTCCTCCTTCAACCTCCACCCCTAAGATGGAAGCGATTGACACGGTAGCCGCAGCGGCCGCGGCCGCGGAGGCGACTTCCTCCGGCAAGAAGGAAGCTATTGACGCCATTACCGACAAGGTACTGGACTACTACAACAAAAAACACGTCTTCGACTTCTACAACCAGGTCAGAGCCGCCGTGAAACGGGACTGATCTCAAGCATCGCCGTCCTAGGGTTGACACTAGTCCCAACCTTGCGGCGGGAATCATAACTGATAACAACTGCTGTGCAAACATGGTGTCGGCTTATCACATCGGAGGTGTGAATGAAGTCGTTTTGCTATCAATGGGTCCGTCGTCGGCAAGCTGTGGGTCCAAAGCATTTGCGCACACCTATGCTCCCCCTACCGATATCGATGACAATAATACTAATATTGTAAACGGCGTCTCGGTGAAATTGACCCAATCGTTCATCTCTCTGAGTTGGACGTGAGCTCCACTACTTATGGCGCTGCTTGCTAATATCAAAGGGCCGACCACCAACATCCCAAATACATGGCATCGTGTATAGTCCACGCTATTAGTGAGTTTTGACCAACCCGTCCCGCTCTCCCACACGCCCGCGCACCGCCATCTCCGTAAACAAACCGCCCCCCAGGTGTGGGGAGGAGAACACATCCACGTGGGCATCCACTCGATGTTTGAAGGCGAGGACGCCAAGCTCGAGGGAGTTCCAAGGCTATCGAAGGCCAGTTCCATCAGCACTACGGAGCTTCTGAACAGATTTTTCCCGAGCGACTGCGGTTTTGACCCTTCGAAGAGCACCGTCATGGACATGGGCGCTGGGTTTGGAGGAACGGCGAGAGTGGCTGCCAACGAGCTCGGCTGCAAGGTACTTCGAGCGTTTATACTCCTCGTTTTCGTAACGCATAGTCACCGTTCAGGTCTTTCTTTGAACCGCAGAATGGGATGGATCCTCACACCAGATACAGCAGATCCCTACTGATCTGTTGATGATCTGTGCCTTTCAGGGCAGACAGATCCCCTGGTCAATTTGATCCGCATGGCATATTATGAAAATGAAAATACACTCAAGCTGTGAGATCGAATATTTTGTCGAAACTCATCTTTGCAAGCTATGTGTGACACTCCGATCGCGCGTATTGCGGGTTGTGTGTCCTCATCAAGGATATAGGTCGGCGACTCCCCTTGCAATCTACAGTGTAGATATCAGGGTCAACAGGGTGATGTTAGTCAGTCTGTGCGCGGAAACTATAAAACCCGTTTCTGAGGGGGACAAAATCTGACAGCTTTGGAAGGAATTGCATCAGGTTAGCTAGTGAATCCTGTACGTAGAATATCCGGCGAGGGGAGGGAGGAGTTTTTAAGGACGTGGGGGCCTGGGTTTGATCAAGAGGGAGCGGGGGAGGGGGAGGGGGGGCGAGACGGGCGGGGCAGCTCCATCTGTGCGTGGAAACTATAAATTCTTTTGAGGGGATAAATCTGACGGTTTTGAAACAAATGCACCAGTTAATCATGTATATCCTGTAAGTCGTACAACCAGTGAGGAGAGGGCGGAGCGTTCGAGGGGGTGGGAGGGGGAGTTTGGGGGGGAAGGGGGGCGGAAGTTTTTTTAAACATCTTTAGGTCGCATAGATGTAGGGGTGTGCTATACGCGTGGTGCTAGGTCTAGACGATGGTGCGGGTGGTGGGGAAGGAGGGGGCGTTGGTGGGGGAGGGGGGGGGTGAATTGCAGCAGCGGCATGGATGACTCTAGAAAGATAATGAGGTGATATCAAGTGCCAGGAAGTGTTCATTACTCGAGCAGATTTCGATGTTAGGTGGGGCGTTTGAGCAAGAGAGAGCGGGAAAAGAAAGAAAGAAACAAAAGGGGGGGGGGAGGATTTTCAAAAGGGTTAGGTAACATATAATATAAAAATATACCTTCCAGCTTTGAGATCGAAGATTTATTCGTGTGTGATACTCCGATCACGCGTATTACGCATATATGTAGGGGCTTACTATACGCGTGGTGCTAGGTCTAGGCGATCGTGCGGGTGGTAGGGAAGGAGGGGGCGTTGGAGGGAGGGGGGGGGGGGGGGGGGGGGATGAATGAAAGCTACGTCATGGGCGGCTAGAAAGATAATGACGTGATACCAATTGCGTAGAAGTGTTCATTACTCTGGCCGATTTCGTTTGTAGGTGAGGCGTTTGAACGACAGGGGGGAAGGGTGGGGGGGGTGGGGGGCGGGAGGCGGAAATGAATTAGAGCTACGGCATGGATGGCCAGAAAGATAATGAGGTGATATCAGTTGGCTGGTAGTGTTCACTACTCTGGAAGATTTTGATTTTAGGTAGGGCGTTTGAACAAGAGGGATCGGGGGGGCGGGTGGCGGGCGGGACACTTCAATATGTGTGCGGAAACTGTAAACCCTTGAAGGGGACAAATCTGACGGTTGTAGCAAGAAGACACCCCTTTATTTTATTTTATATTATTTTATTTTATTTTTTTTTCTCACACTTTTACCTTCCAGCTTCTGGACAAGCCGTGGTCACAGGTGTCGTCCCTTCTCCCCCCCGGCCCTTGCCTTGAATATTTATCGTGCATAGGGTTCAGCAATCCCACTGCTCGTTGATTTTTCATCGAGCATCGCTAACTCACCTTCTCGCGCTTTCGCAAGTCAATCACAAGAGAAAGTCCCAACGAATTTATACGAGTAGACTATGCACTCGGTGGGGCTCGAACTCCCGAAACTGATCTATACCAGGCCCGACGATAACCTGATACGCCACCGGGGCGACCGGCTTCTTTTATATCACCCGCCTGTTAATGTTTCTTATTCTAGAAGGCTTCGTTATTTTTCATCGTACATGGATCGCAAGATAGAATAATTCAATCGATAGGTGCGACCATGTAGTTACCATTATTTTCTGACATCGCTCATTATATAAAAGAGATACATATTGCAAAGTCCATCTAGTTGCCATTTTTTTCTGACGTCGCTAATTGTATGCAGAGGTTGTCAGGCGATCATGCAGACGGCAGGTAGGCACGAAATACCCTGCGTACTAGGTTGGTAGTGTGGTTTGCCGCAGTGTTAACATATCTGTCTGTACTTCTTTTTCACATTATTATTATCTAGTGTACGATTATACGCCCTGCTTTCTCCCCACTGTCGTCGAAGATGTTGTAGTCCTGTAGATGTCGCGTCCATGTCTGGTGCTCTTGTTAGTGGTGCTCATGAAAACATGCCCTAGCGTGTAGTAGATGATCACTGAGTGGTGTTGCTTTCCTTTACATCAAGCCAGATAGTATATGTCAACGCAACAACCGCTTGCTTGAAAACGACAAATAAAATTCCTCACACACCTGATACAGAGGAGACGCGGCCCGATAATTATTCAGTGTACCGACGGCCAGGAATAGGTTATCGAGCAGCGCACTTCATTTTTACCACCGCTCCTCACTCCACCTAAGACACTACGGGCATGCATTGGACCCAGTTCACTGATGCCCAAAACCAATTTCATTGGAGGTGATGTGGTGGGCGAATGCTATGGTCTAATGATTTTTTGGTGCCGAATGAGAGCCGGTGTGATCTGAGTGATCTAGAAAAATATTTCCTGGATGAGACATGTTCTACACAGATCCTTCGATGTCACATCATAACGACACAGACAAGACTACAACAACACATTATACACGACATACATCTATGTCACTATCTGTCCGATGCGCGGAGGCGTTCAAAGAGTAGACTTCATGGCATCAGCGATTTGCCATCATGCCTCCGGACTCAAGTGAATAGGGCTAGCCTGAATGGCACAAGTGCCTTATCATCATACGTCCGGACCCAGCTTTCCCGGCACAAAGTTACCAGGAGTCTAAGACCCCTTGACTCTCTGGTTGATATAAGTGGTCTAGTAGATGGTGCTAAACAATCAGCACCGCAGGATCTCGCATACACTAAGTCTCCCCCAAAAAATCTACGATTCTCCCCCCACCCGCATGCAAATGTTTTTGAAGGTGATTTGCATCGGTCTTTGTGAGCAAGAGAACGACTATAACGCCGCCATGACCAAGGCTGCTGGGTTGGAAGACAAGGTCATCATCCCGGGGGAAAAGTCGTTCTTCGAAACGGGTATGCCGGACTCCAGCTGCGAAGTCGTTTGCTCCCAGGATGCGCTGCTGCTGGGAGGGTCGGAGAGGCACAGGGCTGTGGCGGAGGCGGCCCGCGTTCTGAAGCCGGGAGGCAGGATGGTTTTCACGGACGTCATGCGCTCGGACGACGCCACCCCTAAGGAGTTAGAGCAGGTGGATATTGAAAGAGGACAGTGTGGAGAAGGACTTAGAGCAGGTGGATATTGAAAGAGGACAGTGTGGAGATAGGTGGGCGGATAGGAAGAAAGGTTTCGAGGATCGAGCCAACACGATCGAGAACCGGATGTGCGACGGGATATGTAACCTTCGCCTCTTTGAGTTTTGTTTAGGAAACCGTGCATGACGAGATATCAAGTCATTCTGCAATCAGACTCGGCGTTAGCAACATGCTGCGTGCTGGCAAGCGGGGAGTCGGTAGTGGCTGGTGACGTTTAGTCCACCCGTTGCCCTTATTCCTCGAGGAAGTAGCGTGTGCCGAGACTTTGCTACCCCAGCCGCAAGCAATGACCGCACGTACAAGACGGGTTCTATGAGCACATGTTATTTGGTTTCACGTGTTGCCAGTGCCTGCCCGACACAAAGCTAGGCCGGTGCTCGTACACGCATCGATTACCCTCACAACGTCTTTTCCCCCTGACCCCGTCCCCCAATACGCCTCTGGGTGTTATTGCCACGAAACACGCCTGATGTCCTGTGGTTGGAAGATGTACAAGCGCGACCTCATCTCTGACCTGGGATCGGACCTGGGGTCGGTGAATTACTATAAAAAATGGGGCAAGGAGTTCGGGCTCGAGTTTGTGGATTACATGGACTACACGGAAGACATGGCGACTCACTACGAGTTGGTAAGGCTCAACCTTTGTATCTTGTCCATCATTTCATGCTGTCCGCGGTCACCGTATCCTGCAGACAATTTATTACTTTGTACTAGAGTAAGCGTCCGAATGTGCGTCTTAAGGACAAATTGACCTGGGTGTTGTCCCGCTTTATCTAGTGATAAGGTATCCTTGCGAAACTCAAGTTGTATACAGAGTTAACATTGTTTTCGTGTTGCTTATGGCTAAGCCGGGGGTCGGAAGGGGACCGAGGAATATAGATGAGTCCCTTGTACTATGGATTCCTAGCACGTGGGAATAAGGTGATGGATTAAACAGTCGATGGCCCCGTGATTTCGCCTGCCTGCCGAAGTCAGCCTCTCACCATTCAAAACCGCAGGTGTGTCACATACGCCTCCCCCCCTCGAAAAAAGACGATGCTATGGTTGCACGCACCGAGCAGATCACGATTTAAACCATGTAGATCATATATATATCATCTAGATCCTGTATCTGTTATTGCTATATGTTGTACAGGATCTGTGTATTCCAGAAACGGATCTGCGCATTTCAGATCCAACCCGTGAAGCATGTGCTAGATCATGCATAATGTCCAGCTCTCACCGGGCATCATGATCTATAAGTTACGCAGATCACATGACTGACTGCCGTGGATATGTGTCTGCTCTGAACGTTATACATACCATGTCGAATAGGGATATGATGTGAGCGAAGTGTGCATGGTTTGTACGTTTAGGTGGGAGAGGTTTACCTGTCCCTTCGCGGCACGCACGAGGGAAAACACGACGCTTTTATTAACCATACCGCGGAGGGGGTCGACACTTGGGTTTCAGGAGGGAGGAGTGGCGTTATCCGCTGGGGCTTCATGGTGTTCAAGAAGCCGGTAAGCATGCGATATTAGCGGTATTAGCGATATTAAACCGACGCGACGTTAGGAGGGGCAAAACAGCGCTTGGATAACGTGCTACAATAGTCTACGTTGTTGTTATCGCCTTGCCGCGGCATGTCCGTAATCAAGTCCGTGGTCACGGGACGGGCTCCTCTCACTCTTGAGTAGAAGAATATTGGAGATCTGAGTTGGACTTATTTCGCGGCGGGGTTGAGCAAGACAACCGAAACATTGCGTCAGAACCATAATTCAACCACCCGGAACGTTTCAGCTCGTCACAGCAATGAAACAGCCACGTGCGATGCGCTGACTTGAGGTTTGATTCGTTTGGGGGGTTGTCGAGACAAATTCACTTGGTACGGGGTCGATATTCGGCAAAGGTTTGCCCTCTCACGCCATTGTGTTTTGTTTCTGACTTTCTTCGTGTGATTTCAGTCAAAGGTGTGTGTTTCCTAATTGCATGTGTCCGTTCTTGTTTTTGTCCATTGAATTTTAAGGCCACGACCGATTGAGTGGTATCAACGACACGCCTAAAGGACTACCAAGGAAAACAAGTTAGAACGTTGCCAAGCAGCTCGATGGATACGGGGCGAGGATCAGGCCTAAAGACTGCCCACCTGGTGACGCTTGGATTCCAGGTTATTTCGACCGGGCAGTAGATGCCAGAGCGCATTTGTTTGAACCCTGCACGAGCCAGCATGAACAGCATGAGGTACTGTGATAGCAGAGGGGAGATGTATTAAGGATAGAGGGAAAACAGCAGTATGTCTCTAGGGCCTCTCATTACACTTAGTGTCTCTGACTCATCACCCTGACCTGTTGTTCGTGGTTACAGGGAATCCTCCGATGTAAGGCAAGAGCCGAGATGTAATAAGGATAGAGGGAAAACAGTAGGATGTCCTCTAGGGCCTCCCATTGGTGTCAGTGTCTCTGACTCATCACCCTGACCTGTCTGTGTAGTCCGTGGTCACAGAGTACCCTACGATATAAGGCAAGAGCCAAGTTTGTAATATGCGTGGTTCAGGGCAATACGCAGGACAGCGAAAGATTTTTACGCAGAACAGGGCGGGAGGCGGAATTCCTGTTAACGTTGTTTGGCATGTGTTGTGCCTGCAATGCTTTAAGAAGCACCATTTCGGCCATGTAACACAGGCCTGAAGAATTTGGCAATGGAGATAGTAGGGCGTAGTTGTTGTATCAGGTGAGCGAAAAACGCCGCTAAACTGGTGCTTCGGGCGATTATTATTGTGGTATAGACTATATTTTTCGCGCGGTATGTGAGGTTTGCTTCACCTTTTGTATTGGGCGCAAGCGCATACATACGGTATATATTCTCTGTGCGAGACAACATGAACAGCACGCGATGGGGCGGAAGGGTTACCGTGGCAGCTCACGAGATATCAAGATAGTGTACCTGGAAGTGTAATAGTCCGAAATGAGTGGCATGTGCTTCTCCTCGCGACGACCTTGTCCCTGGGCACAGGATAGGCTCCGTTATGGGTGAAGAAAACGAAGGCCCAGTTTGTGCTATGCCGTTCAAGGTGGAACGCGGGACAAAAAACTGGTTTGGCGCATGGGGGGAGGGGGGTCTATTAATTTCGTCTTGCGATTGTTCAAGAGTTTTTTTTTCGCCTACAATGCTCGAATAAGCACGGTTTAGGCCATAAGTCTGGAAAAAGTGGCCATGGACATGGCTGATAGTAGTACGAAGGGCGCGTACATGCCGTGCCAGCCAAGAACTCAAATGATGTTCATCGCTTGCTTCATTTTTCCGTGACATATACATGGTCATTAAATTTAATATATGGGAGGTTATGGGAGGTTTGCTTCGCCGTTTGTATAGAACGCAACTCTGTGCGGGAGAGAAGGGGTCCTGTTGAGGACATGTAAACCGCGAAGCGACCGTAACCTATGAATAGCCTCCAAGACCCAAACCCTTTGAGAATGGTGCATATTTGCAGAGGATAGCGGAGGGAGTCTTTATGTATGAGACGTGGATTTGGAGATAATGATGAGAGGTTGTGCGCGCAAGTTTAAGCAACGTGAAGGGGGCGACGCCAGGTCCTTCCAGTGGTCTTGACCATCGCCGTTTCAAAAACGCGGACTTGCGTGTCATCTACGTACCGGCGTTAAGGCTGAGGTATGAGTACGAACCATATATATTTCACGAAACATCTCGACGCACGAGTCTTTTGGGCGTCTGCCAGATTCTCGCCCGCCTGTAGCCTACAGTGCGGACTGTGCACCTGGGCTACGCAGCGCAATTTTTTCGATGATTTGCACCGCCAACGCCAACCCTGAACACTGCCAGACGCTCCCCGAAGCGTTTTTTTTTTTTCGCATCGATTTTGTGATCCGCACTACATAGTAACCTCCCCGCTTGTGGTTAAACCGTTTAGGTCGAAAAACTGAATAATGTTGCGTACCTTGTTTCCTTTCCATCCATGTTCATGCGTTTGTCGACCATTTGAATCGTACAACCATTGCATATATGGGTCTTCAATTTGTCTCGCCGTATTTTTGGTTATTCCACGTAAAACATGAAACGCAACAGTTACTTTATCATTAGTAAGATACCATCCTCAAGCAGCCGATTTTGTTGATTGAGAACGGCCTTTCCGACTAAAACGGACAACTTCTTGTTTAAAGCAGCTGCATTTCCTGGGAGCAACGTTTACCTTGAAAATGCAGTTATTTGCAACTATCGATCGCACAAAAAAAACGAAAGCAGGAAAGTGCTTGTAGATCAGTCTAGTCTTGTCTATACAATAAATAACCTTTTTTTTTGTATCGACTTCGGGAACCAAATCTGGATCCAAGTTCGCGTGTGACTGCAATACGGACTCGCGACTTCTTCCATGCCGAACTATTGTGGCTACGCCCAAGGATCGTCGCTCAGGCCATGGCGAGGTTTGCTCAACACGCAACTAGGCGATCACCAAGCCAGACGATGGGACGAACGCTGGCCTTCGATTAGTTTTACAGTGGGAGGGGTATTCATCTTGGAACAGCCGTTTTTCCTATGTGATATCAATTCTGGCGATATCCGTGTGGGTCCATGGCTTGTCGGAGCTGCATATGTGTGGATGGATTGCGATCCTGGGATGGGATCCTATCGTTCCCAGATAACGGTTACTTACTGTACGATCCTCGGACATTAAGCGATCAGCGATCAGACAAAAAGGTATGTAGTCTAGACTATGTTCAATTGCATTTTTTTTTTTTCGTCTACAACTCGAGTCTGAAATTCTTACCTGTCAACTTCTGATGATTCAGTACTACTATTAATACTCTATCTACCAGATGTGAGTGGCCTACAGCAGCAAGAACATGATGATATCATCCGAGGAATTGAATGGCGAAGGCAGGGACAACGTGTTTCACGCCTAGTGCACCGTCAGCAAGTATCTCTACGATCAGGCTTCGTATACACACACGGACAGACAGTCGGTCTGCGAGCCTCGGTTCTGTAGATGCTAACATGCGTCTGGTATATATATCAGAAGCTGGCTCAGTGCGCGCCACTCAGTGACTACGTAGAGAACAGGCAGTAAACATAGCCACCCCCTTGCTGGCCTTGGGTGCTTGGTTGAGTCAAAACATCAAGAAAGGCACGCGAAATGTCTCTTCTTCGTGGTTAGACTGGAGGGGGTAAGTTTGCGAGAGGGCTCGGATTTATCCGATCGAAATGGTAAGCTTGTAATTGGATTCACGCAAGAACCGGAAGAAGTGAGCAGTCCATTGTAAATCTATATCAACCTCTTGGCATTGCTTTACATTCTGCAAGGGTAGATTTTTTGTGTGGTAACGGGTTTTGCTATCTATCTATCGAATATTGAATCGAACGAGTCGAAGTGCTGCCCTGCCTTACCCTTGCGGAGCCCTTGTAATTCATACAACGATACCAGATAAACGTTATTTTTTCAAAGCACAGGCAGCACCGGCACCCATCACATCGACCGTCTTTGTCCGTGGTATGCAATGGCCTAACGCGGATCAAAAAGAGGGGACTGGGGAGTGTGTTTACAAGAGTGCCGGGGTATGCAAAATATGGCATGGAGCGGTCACCATGCCGCGCTCAGATGCTCGTCATACACAGCAGCAGTGGAGTGCAGCAGGACAAACAACCACGATAATATTGCTTGATTCGCAATAACTCTGATAGGAGCATATTACAAGGGCTCCGCATGGGTGCCGGCATAATGCCGGCACCCATGCTTCGGGTAGGGCTTAGAATTGTTCGATTCAGTACTTGATAAAGTAAAACAAGTCACCACACACAATCATAGTTCGCGCGTACAGTATGTAACGTAACGCCAAGAGTTCGATATAGACTAACAATCATAACTACCAGTATGTATTTCTACTAAAAGCTACCGTTTTTTAGGTGAATCCTATTCCGAGCTTCATTCGTAAGATTTCGATCGGATAAATTAGCACATTCATGCCGACTGACCCTGTAGTTTGGCGACGAAACGGGTCGAGTGCGCTTCTTATGATATTTTTATTCAATCAAGCACCCGGGACCAGTAAGGTGACTGGCCGTGTCTGCTGCGTGTTTTATTCGTAGCCACTGAGAGGCGCGCACTGAACCAGCTTCTGAAATATACAATTGCATGATTTATTAGTATAATCTAGGTCCGAGCCTCCCAGATCGATTGTCTGTGTGTTGTCTGATCGTGGAGAGACGTGCTGGCGTTGTTCCAGGCGCGAAACACGGTGGTATGGCTGCCTTCGTGATTCAACTCCTCCAATGCTCTTGCAATGCTGCTGCTTGGTGCTAGCTATGTAGATCGCTCACTTCTTGTAGATAGATACAGTACGTGACTACAGCGCATACGATTTTGACAGTTGTTGAGAACTTCATACTCGAGTTTTTCAAGACGAAAAAACTAACATGTCATTTTTGTCTGATCGCTCATTGGCCAGGATTCATACGCAAAGTAGGCGTCACCCGGGCACGATAGGGTCACATGCCGGGGTCGGAATCCATCCAGACATCTACAACTCCGACAACTCGGAAAGAACACGGATATCATCCGGGTGTATACCTCTCCGCACGGTGTGGAAATCCCAACCCCACCGGCCGATTTTCTGTTTACCCATGGTTTGTATGTTGAGCCAGCTCCACCTCGGGAGGATATAGGGCCCCATCCCCGGTCCAGAGGTCGTTCCACATCTCTAAAACTTCGGAAGCAAAATGAGCTTTCTTGGATCGACACCACCCTGCACGGTGAGAAAACGCTAATCCCGTTGGCTAATCGCTCATTGGTTCGAGCTCCACAGCGCCGTCCTAGGCGGATAGCGGCCCTCAATGGGGGGCATTTCCGTCGCACACGGAGAAGATAGGGTCCCATCGCCGATTCATGAATCCCCCGAACCTGTACAGCCCCAAAAACGCGGCAACAATAACGATGACTTCCCGTGTCGACACCACTCCGCAGGACGTGGAACCCCAACCGTATTTGCTTACCGTTGATTGGCTGGGGTTCGGACATAAGGGCAGCGCCACCATAGGAAGATATAATGTCCTATGGCCGTTTCAGAAATTCTGACAAAGCGGGGTCAAACCCCGATTTCTCCGCGGGTTAACACAGCTCCGTATGATGGTGCGACAATCATGTATTCACATTGGCTTATCGTTGATTGGCTGTGCAGCTCGTAGAACCAGAGACACTCGGGGAGGAGATAGACCAGCAAACGGGCGGGGGGTGTTCCGACGCACCCGATAAGGATAGGGCTCCACCGCCGTTCCAGAAATCCTTCCATACCCCATCAAATCCAACAAACCGGGGACGAAAAACGACTTATCCCGGGTTGACACCACACGGCACTGTGTGGAAGCCCTAGCTAGCTGAGGTTCGTATACAACGCCAGCACCACAGAACAGGGTCCAACTCCGGTTCAGAAATCTTTCAAGGTATTAAAACTAGACAAGATAAGGAGCACCTCGCGCTACTACTGCTGAATTTTTTTTCGTATACCCCAGCCCCGCGGTACGCGGACATTTCATTTGACCCCCTGCCTCGATACTACCCCGCAAAGTGTAACCCAACCTTCGATTGATCGGCTTGGCCAGGGTTTGTGGATAGAGAAAACCACCACTCTAAGAAGTTCAGCAAGTTCATTGACCATCATCTTGGACTGGCCGGTGATTATAGAAGTTGTACATGGACCAATTGCATAATATACAGCAGTCAGTTCAGATCGAGTCGATCGGGGCAACTTGCTAGGGTATCGTATTATTACAGCAGCAGTAATACACTTACTTAACTTCTTTTCTTTTTCCCATCCCATCTATTGTGATGCTCGCACTACTTTCGCCCTCCCAGTAGTATGACAAAGATCCGGGATCATATAGCGGGCTCCCTTCCCCCGTCCCCACTACGGTACATGCCCTGATTTTATCGCGAGAATAATTCAGCATTTTCTTCCCTCGTCGATTCGCCGCGTCGACTTGTACCTACCCACGCTGCTAGGCGATTCAACAATTAGTTGATAATTTTTTTCTCATTTTTTTATTTCTGCAAATAAAAAAGCCAACAAACCTCACAACGCGGTGGTTATTTAACTTAAGGACCAACGCTATTGATAATATTATTAATAGTGCAACCCTACCAGACCACCGGGGCGACCGGCTCTATATCACTTTGCCCCGGTGGCGTATCAGGTTATCCTCGAGCCTGGTATAGGTCAATTTCGTGAGTTCGAATCCCCCCGAGTGTGTACTCTTATTATACATTTTCGTCGGGCTTACTCTTGTGCACCGATTGACTTGCGGAAAGAAAGCGCGAGAGCGTGAGTTAGCAACACTCGATGAAAAATCGACGGTCAGTGGGTGCTGAACCCTATGCCCCAAAACCATTGAAGGCAATAACCGGAGAGAGGGAAGGGACGGCACCTATGATCACGGCTTGTATGTCCAGCAGCTGGAAAGTAGAAGTGTGCCACCAATAACAAAAAACTTACTAGAAGAGATGATCAATCAGCAATCAGCAGCAAGGAGCAGGTCAAGAACGAAGCAACACAAACTCATTTGTCAGTTACGTACCAACATGACCGCTTGCACTTGACAGGCAAACGGCCACAGCAACGGAGTCCAGGATCACAGCAACAACAAAGCACACCCCCTATATTTCTTCAAAGAGTTTTCTCGCGCGGAAAAAAAACACCAAATGATGCGATACCGGGACGAATGCATGCCACTCACTGGTTTCTTCGGTGGATGCTGTCTACTTACTACGACGTTCGCGTGGCGCAGCTTACCAACAGTCAAACAGGAGGAACGGTTATTTTTCCCCTCGTTTTTTGTGTCGAAAATATATTCCCTGTTTTTTGGTACACCCTCGCCCCATGCCACAAAAAATGTGTCACAGACAAACAAACAGCATGTTGAGTGTAATGAAGCATCGCTGTGTGTGGTCTTCCTCGTACGTATCTACATTACTTGCACGAGATTACAAACCATATCGATTTGACCCAACTCGTATCACACCACCCTCGAGGCCCCGGGGACGCAGCCACTCGCAATGCTGCTCTGTGGCCTTTTCTGGGGCAGTAATCGAAACCACTACTACTACCTCCCCATCGTTTAAATCATGCGTCCGCCTGCCACATATTTATCCATGCATGTACGCGTACCTACCGAAATTCGGTGAATAAATGCACTACTATGATACCTACCGCAGTATCACGAGGATTTTTTTACAGTACATATTTTTTGTTTTGGGACAAAATATGACGCCATTTTGGAACTAATGTCTTGCCAAGTTTTTTTGTCAACCACTCCATACATGAAGATCCGAAGAATAACTGGAGAGTGCCGTGTATAAGCAATATATTGCGCGCTTCTCGCTTGTCTCGCTCAGCATCCATCCGCGTTCACGTCGTCGAGGCGCTGAAATGATTGACCAGCAACAACAACAGTCAGTGGTTATCGCAATTCTTGCAACCACACAACAAAGCGTTCGGAACACTACTACCTTGATAATTACACCTACCTTTAGAAGTGCATCCCAGAGGTTTCGTTTGTTGGGATAAATATACATGGAATTAGTACGTATGGAATATTTGTTATGTGGTCCTGAAAGATGGATCGGTGATCGTGGACCAAGATATACGGAACGACTCTTTGGAGCGGCGACGAAAAAGACTGACAATACATTATTTCTCGTACTGCGATTTTTAAAAGCGACCACTTGGTTCGTTGTGCTTATTATTTTTTTTCATGATCTGGCCTGTTCTGTTCTGTTCTCGTACCCGGTACGCTAGCATTTCACTTGCTTTATACCTTGATGATAAATTTGCGAGTGTTTGGTTTACTCTGTCTCACAGTCCGTGACCACATATAATAATAAGTTGTATATCTCTAGGATGAAGAATCAACACGGGCACTGGGTGTAACGATGTCGTTGGGTAGGGAACGGCCCCCCTCGAAGACAACGAGCGCTCGAACAAAGGTATCTATCTACCCGTGAAATCCGATATCGAAAAGCAACGACACAGCAGTCGGACGACAATAGGCCAAACGCTTGGAGGTGTGACCACGAAAAAAGTTTGGTGGGGACGAAGTAAGAATCTAATTTGGAAATGATGCCAACTTGGAAATGAGTATTTCCCCATATGTTTTGTTCAAGCTCTGCATACGCCAAGATCCAAGAATAGCTCGGGCGCATACCGCCCAAAATACAAAAATTTACGCACTTCTCGCTTGTCTCGCTCAGCCAACGTACCCAATCCCGGCCAAGTGCGGAACGGATACAACGGGGCGAGGGGCGTTTGAGCCGCCCCACGGAGACGGCGCTTGAACGAAGCTACTTCTCGCTTGTCTCGCTCAGCCAACGTACCCAATCCCGGCCAAGTGCGGAACGGATACAACGGGGCGAGGGGCGTTTGAGCCGCCCCACGGAGACGGCGCTTGAACGAAGCTACTTGACCGAGAATTCTAGTTCCCAGCATTGCATACTGAGGCCGAGACGGAAAAATCCTCCTGACCGAATGCCCCCCCCCAGAAAATGGTCTTGCGTATTGATTATGTACTATGAAGTTAATAGTCTAACAGGTACAAATTATACGTGTATGCAAGCCTAATCTGAATGCCACATCATCAAGTCACCCGGTCATGCCCCCCCCCCCCGTTCATTGAGTGGTTTTGTTAGACACTTAAAGACGAGAGAAAAAATTGTGTCTCACTTTGTGCTGGATCATGATTGCATCGCATTACATTTATTAGTACCAATCTGACAAAAAATATAGGGGACTTTGGCATTCTGAACAAACTATTGAAATATAGACTACGAATCAGGCGGCGCGAGTTCGGTTCCGGGCATGGCCACAAATTACTTTTCTTAAAACTTCATTGTTTTTTATGCTGACCATGTCGACGCAACCAAGTACTGCTCGGACCTGTTTATTTGTTTCCGCCGATCGGTTGAGAGCAATGACTTATGATAAGTATCGCAACGAGTAGTTCGTGGTATAGCTAAAACAACCAAGATTACCGTACAAAAACTAATGTAAAAAAGTCAATTGTTCGACCAGGGAGAGCTCAGTCAAATTCCCATGAAATCCTTACAGAAAAAAATTGCGCGAAATCCCAGGAATCCAGAGGGGGGGGAAAATAACTGAACATCCCCTGGTTACTCAATGGAATTTTCAACACTTTGGCCTACCTGCATGGTGATACCAATGTAAAACGGTTCTAGGTTTACGATAACCGCTTCGTTTCAAAATGTCCCTTACATTCTTTGGCTTCCAAATGTCCCTTCCATTTTTTTTCAGACTGTTATTATTATGCAAAAAGGTAACAGTACGTACACAAAACGCACAACGATCTACTAGTCTTAGCGTCTGTCGTTTTCAGGCAGCGTCAGCCGCCCGCAAAGCGGAGCCCTTGTAGATATTGTAAACATGTCAACGAAAACTCCAGCTTCAAAAATCAGGATACGCTGCTTGCTGCTGCTGCTGTTGTTGTGCCGCTGCTCTTGGGGATGTGCCTTTCTATGCTGCAGCCACGCCAAGGGCGTCTAGCACGCGCCACGACACTCTGCAGACCATGGCGATCGAGGTACACGAGGGTCAAGCAGTGTCAAGCGGCGACTGCTCATCAAATGCCACAGGGGGTCACCACATCTGTGTTAATTACTGATGTTCTGTGCGTGTGCGCGCGGTGGTAAAACAATGAGCCCTCCTATTGCTTCAAAGTGTGGCCTTAGCTATGTACAGAGGTTACCCCTGGCTTGTAGTACCTGTGCAAGATGCTTACCTCTTCCCAGGTGAGCAACGCTCAGTGTGTTTGCCTTTACGCTTGGTGCCCCTCACCGTCTGCTCCAATACCGCAGGTGTAGGTACGAGAGAGCCGGCCTATACCTGGCTCTCGCGCGACATCAAATGACGCGTGCTACTATAGAGGTAGCACTTTTTTACTAAAAACGTTTTCTTAGTGACGGTGCTTCTTAACCCAAATTCGCCCGTATTTCATTTTTCTTTTCGCAAAACGTATTTTTAAATGCCTAGGCCATGGAAATGTTCATCGGATAGTACTCCTAAATTAGCTCAACGTCAGGTTTCGGGTGGAAAACAGAGCCCCTGAAAGTAAGAGCCTGAGAAACAGATGGGTGCACCCCTATCGTAGCATGAGTCAAAATTATTAGGTTCAATGTCACGAACATTTTCCACAGCATCAGATCCCATGTCATGATCTCGACAGCCCACACACCCGTAGTTTTTGTTGTAACTTGTACTTCTGTCATTGTGTCCTGGTCCTATCTACCTGAACGTCCACTAATGTCTCTCTTGTGTTATCTTCATCTCGCTGGGTTCACCATGATACAGCGGTGGGTCGGATCTAAGCAACTGTACAGCCCTCGGAGCTACTCATGACGCACCTTGCTGTCTTCAGTGTTTGCACCAGTATTCAGTATCTAAATGTACCTTTAATTCCTCCGAGATTCCAACCAAACATATCGACGGATTATACAAGTTTTTAAGTCACCAGCGGCGTAATCAAGCGTCTGGGTCTCGTAAGCACGGAGGACGACGTATACATCCGAGTGAGCAGCGTCCATGCACGTGCGAACAGCGGTTGGCCGTTTCACGTTTGAATTTTGACTCTTCTTTCTTTCTCAGGGAAGTTATTAATAACTGAATAGAACTGAACACCAGGTTGTTAAGACGGGATGATGCTCAGGCGAGCACCCTGTCCCGTAGAAGAGGTGATAATCTCACGCAAATGAAATCGTTTACGTGATGAAAAGTCCGTCTCACACCAATAGAGAGACCGTTCTCTTTTCTGCGCCCAATGCGCCGCTGTTGAGGCCACGGTCCTTAGTAACTTTGCGCTCCCAGGCTGGTCGCCGCAACAATTGTTGACTTCTTTACGTTTGGACAGGCCGCAGTTTTACGTGTGAACCTCATTCTCAGGAGCGCCGTGAACCTTCGAGCCGCAGTCCCAACTCGATTATAAAATTAACCCGGGCGAAAAATGCAATTAGCATACGAGTAAGTTCGTCGTAACCTCAAAGAACGAGCAGACAAACACGCGGCAGTAACTGAGAAACAGCTCTTCCCATAATGTAAAGCAGACTTTCACTTATTAGGCTACCTTCCGTTTTCGGAAGCCGATGGTTCCACGTCAAGCTATTATTGTTTTGGCGACGTCAATATAATGTCCGAGACCAAATGACATTTGTGGTGCATACGGCGAACAAAGATGGGCAACCATCTGGAGTCATAGTCTACCTTGGTCAAATGAATAAATACGATGTCCGTTCTTTACTGCCTGCCTCCGACCTCGGAGCGCTTGACGATGTGTTATTAGGAACCACTCTCCCTGTCCCCGATCTTAAGGGCTCAGTGCTCACACCAATTATCAACCTTTTCAAAGTGGAGAGTATAGTGGTCGTAAACGGAGGGTATGGGTGGCATCGCATATACATTTTCAATGCTGGAGCAATACCCTCGTCAGGTAGGCGCCTCGCGCCATATCAGTGTGATTCTACAATGTCACGAGATGATTCCGTCGTACTGTACTGTCGTTAAATCACCAAATCCCGCAGCATTTGATCTTCCGCACCTACAATCGTGCGCTTTCTCCAATGTCTGCTCGCACCAACCCGGGCTTATCGTTGGGTTTGGACATCTACCACATGTCGCATCGGATAGAGCACCCCCCGATGCACGCCCAGTGCTTGACGCATCAACTATGCCTGTCACTTGCACACCTCGCGAGCCGTATCATTCCTGTCTTAGGGACGTCATCTAGAGTAATAGCCCGCATGGCTTTTGTCAAAGTGCGAGTACCGCGCACGCTTTGAGCTATACTTCGAAGTATATATCATCACCAGTAGTGGTGGGTACATCCTGAATGCCATACAGATCTGGTATACATCTGGTATTCGAACCAAGATAACATGTACACAGTCACCGTCGCTGGGGGCTGTCTGCGCCACCGCCACGCGCCTCAAAAGTTCAGCTGGCTTCAACACACGTATACCCAGCTTCCGTGCCAGACCTCCACCGCTGTACTACCACCGGTTACGGTACGGATAACAACCTGCCACCGTCACCACCATGTCGCCTGTATCGGATGTCGACAGGTATTGGGTCAACAGGTCGAAGCGCGCGTGCGAAAAAGTGCTTGAATTACTGTTGAGAACGGGAGCAAAGTCATCCAAGCCGGGGTGCCCGGAAAATCAGCTGACATTATAACCTCTCCAACAGGCTCGAGCATGCCTCTCTACGGGGGCGTGAATGGTAGAGCAGAGGTCGGCAGAAGCGCGGCGAAACATTGGCTGTATTGGGAGAAGGGTTGGGATCTTGCCGGGAGTTCTGGAAAATCTCACTTGTCCCACAGGAGACCGAGTCTTTAAGGAGCTCCCTGATTCGAGCGTCGGCGCTCAGCATAGAGGGTGGTTTGCGCGATTCGCTTGACACATGAGGGATCATTAAGGGAGTGGTGGACGATATGGTCTCAGTACAGAAGGGGACCGGGCCTCAAGACCCTCAGAGGCCGACGTACTCGCTGCGCGTGACACGGGCACCACCGACGGATGGAAAGCCCAGCGGACGTTTGGCAACCTGGTCAATCAAAACCGCCGTATATTGTACACAGTTTCTCTGGACCAACTGCCGAAGAATGGGCAAGCGCACCGGAACTGGAGCACCCGCTCAAAAGAGGGAGACGAAGGCCTTTGCCTACGCTCGCCACAGACAGGAGCATGCAAGGGAAAGGAGCCATGGTGAAACCCCGAAGAGAAAAGGGGGGTACTCCCTGCCTGTAGCCTTGGCCGTCGGGTTGTGTCTTGCACACTGTCGGACGGCAATCACATCATGTTGGTCCGCCTTTTTCGTCGACTTTCTCTCGACACAATCCATGTTTTTACCCGTTCATTCGGTCGGCTTGTTGTGACCTTCAAACCAATCAAAAGTGTGGCCAAACCCTTCTATGCCCTCGTGTTTGAGAAGTCATGGGTCGGCACGGAACTCAAAAACACTATTCGATTTCATACGTAATCAGTAGCAGTTCCTGTGAGAAATACCATTCCGACCAGTCCGTTCTCATGATCGTTGAAGGGAATTACGACAGCCCATCAACGCGAAGACAGATGCCAAGACCCAAAGGAATAAGGGCAAGTAACGCTTCCGGTATTGGTTGTGAGTGATTGGAACGCAGCGAAGGAAACCACATGCGAGACAGCATGTACATGCCAGTTTGCCGACTGGTGTGCAAGACATCTCGCTAACGTTTTACGTTGCCGTGATACCTTCAAGCGTTACATGCCTGACAGACTTCCACACCCGACACTGCCACCATATGACATCCACGTGTGGACAATCACACGAATACACAGCAACACGGCAGCCCGGCGATGCTTTCCTACTTGTAGCAGGTGCATCTGATGTTGAAGAAAATATGCACTTTTCCTTGTAAGAGTATTGGGCGGGGACACAGAGTGTCCCCTGCAGGTCTGCCAATTGAATAGGTCCTCGGAGAGTACTCACTTCCTCAGCCTTTAGGAGAGACGTAGCTATATTAGTTTCCACCAGAGCCCCGGGTGGCTCCCGAGATCGGAGGCGCGCGCCTCCGGTCTATTTTCTGACCATCCCGAATAGAAAACCCCAACCTTATTGTACAATGCCCATCCAAATTTTCTCAATTCGGATAATTTCATGCCTTTCGAGGCCGCATCCTAACACTAGCCCACCTGATGAGCCGCATATGTAGAAATATGGGAGATCCGGGGAAACTTCGGTTCTACGAACTAGACCATGACTCGAAGTTGCGGCTCTTCAAGCACCCACTCCCGCACCTCCACCGGTCTGGCTATGGAACCAGGAACACGCGAAGAAAAGCAGGTGAAGAAAAGGCAGACTCTACAACAGGGCAAAAGCCAACCTTTAAAAACCTGCCGCGTACCGCCGGTGTGGCGGGGGGCGGCAGAACCTGCCGCATACTGCCGGTGTGGCGGGGGGGAGGCAGGAGAGGCTCGACGGCAAACAAACCACAGAAACCGTACTATGGCGAGGCGAGCCCTCGTCGATATGGAGGGGAATACAGGCGCTAATACAAGGGATAAGTCATGCCTAAAACCTGCGAGGGCCATCGGCATGGCGGCGGGTTAGACAAGGAAACAAAAAATACGCGGGATGAAAAGTGGCTTCACCTACAGCCCCGCGAGGGGGGGAAGTGTTTAGTTGGAAAGAAGTAGAACAACTACAACACACAAGAGAAAAAGATGATACACAGACCCGTACATAGCTCTGTACCACGTTACGCGCGAACAGGGTACCTTGGTCGCCCCCCGTCTCTGGCCTGAGGAGAGCGTCGGCAGGGCTAAATTGAATAACGACGAAAAACCGACAGTCCTGCGCCTCAAATAGCGGCGTTTTTACCCGAACCCTGGCCCGGCACTGAGCAGAGGGGTCGGCGGGACGAAAAACGAAAACAAAATGGCCTCCTGTTATATACGCCTCTCCCCCTACATTATTCAGTCGTCGAACAATCGAACAATGGGCGAGGTCGGTGGCCATGTCAAATTGAATTCATCTTACAGTGGTCTATGGAACACACTCTGCCCCGTCCTACGATACCCAGGTTAACTTCATACCCCCGCCCCCCCCGCCCACACTTCCCCCTTCGCCACCCCCGATGTTTGTTGCAAACAACATTATACCAAGTGGCTATCCTGTGGTATTATTAGTGAAAAAAATAAATCTAGCACGATACATGTATGGTGTATCCTGCGTGCTCGTCCCGTTTTGCTGCTACAATCGTACACCATTTGAAGGTGTGAACGGGCTTAAGGGTACGGCTAGACCAACCTGACAAAAAAGGTGCCCCTAATGTTTGTTGCACGTGTCACATGTCCAGCCAGCGGACAGCCGCTTTTAACGCACAGCATAGCGCTGTCCCCCCTCCCCATTTGAATGGCTACGACTGGCAGTCATGGACCGAGCGCTTCCTTGCACGAAGCAGTGGCGGACAAACATCCACATGTCCCACCAACACACCCTTATTCGACACATGCCGCCACGGTGGAGGTGCTCCATTTTTTTCTTGAGGATTCTCCCGGTAAGAGGCCTGTACCTCGTTCAGAATGCTAGTCTTGAGTACAACTGAAAGTGCAATACGATGAACAAACTCGTGGCCTTGGCGTCAAGAACGAAAAGCCAAAAACTTCAAAACAAAAAAAAGACACGCCCCTGATTTAGGGTCAAGGAGCCCCGTCACCAATGCGGACAAAAAAAACCAAAACGTGCTACCTCGATCGTGGCAAGCATCATACATGAGCTTTGGTAATCTACAGCAGCAGGGGAACTGCATCGAATGGCGAAGGCTACGGTTGGAGAGGAGGGCTCCTTTTGTTAAATCTGGGTTGTAAGCCGCTCGCACGAATTACTCTACACCCCGCTCTGACAAAAGACTGCAGGCTTTTGGCGCAACATCGCTCAACATGTCATTGCAGATTTACCTAGCAGAATGAAAATAACACGAAAACTCAAGACCGCGAACACACATAGGAGTCACTCGCGCGAAGATGCCCGAGGCACCGCAAAAATAGGTCCGAAAAGTGACCCCGGAATTTTCCCATTTCCGTTCCACAGTAGTGTTCGTCAATACCTACTATATAAGGGATTTCCCATCACGTAAACGAGTACTACGAAACGAAATGAACAGAAACTCGTCTATTGGGCGAGGAAAATATATTGTTCCTCAAGTGTATAAATAAGAGGGTGTCTTCAGAAAAAGTTCGTGCGGCACTATGTGACGGCTAATTTGTAGTGTGGGGGTGTGATAGCGATATAACTCTCCGCGAGTTGAAACATATACTAAGCGTCATGGCGAACTTAAACGCAGCAGCCCGTTTACCTCGAGGGGCGCCTGCGCGCCCACATTTCGAGCCAATCCTACAGTAAGCCAGGACCAAACCTATAGTGTTTGCTCCTTATAGGTATGTCGCTGCCACTTTACCAGATATACTCTTCGAAAATCATATCGGTTTTCCCTACAGTGCCGAACTCTGTTTCGTCTCTGGTTCCATCCCGTACAATTAACGGTCAGTCGGTCCAAGCCGAGCAAGAAAACCTACCAGTGGCACTCGAAGGGGATGGGAGGGGGGTTCCGTTGATGGAGAACGCGCACAGTGCTGAACAGAGGACGAGAAATATCGATCTTGCGACGAACTCGTCGTCATCGAGACCCTCCCCTGCTCCGTCCCGAGAAGGTTGCATGGGCAATTTTCAAGCGGCAAACGAGTATCCCCCCCCCCCCAGCCCTCGTACAGCAGAGCGGTGACCGGACGAACCTGTCTACTAAAGTACATCTACCCATATAGGTCCCACCGAGGTGTATCACCGGGTGGGAGGAGGGGAGGCACCTGTTGCCATGGCTTGTCCAGAACGTCCCTGCTAAGGGTAACCCTTCCTACTAGCTGTGCAGGAGTAAATGTAAAATCGATTATGAAAAGCAATTGCTGCCACTTTTGCTTTAAGTAGACCTATTCCCCAAAAATCACAGCGTTTACGCCTACGCCGCCGTTATCGCATATCCGGTTCCATCCCATGCAAGCAACCGTCAATCTGACCAGGGCGAGGTACAAAAAGGCGAAGTGGTAGTCGAACGGGAAAGGGTGGTCGCCGCCGACGGAATATGCGAACAGTGCAGAGGAGATGAGGGGGGATATCGACCTTGCGATGGAGCTCATTGTCATAGAGATCCCGTTCAGCTCCCCGCGCCGAGCCGGTCCCGTGGAATTGTTGATGGCCAAAGCAACTCCTACGTAAAACTGCCGAAGCAGCGAAAGCGGAAAATTGGTCGGAAAGGGGCGACACCGGGAACAAAATACAACGGGGATGTGTTCAGGCTTGAGGAAAATGCTTGACAGTCAAACTTGACCTGCGTGCACTAATCGAAAAGTTTTGTGTGTCCACCTTCTTGGCTTGTTTTGCTTTGATTCCTTCTTCCCGACATGGTCTGCGGCCCCACTGCACTGCGCATTCCACTTGCAGAATAGTTCGGATATTGAAACAGTTTGGGTTTCCTAGGACTGGGTTAGAGTACCTCATGCCGCTCAGGGACTTCCTGTGCATTGCTACCAATAACCACAATCGACGTCCAAAATATGCAATGGCCAACATTGGATGGACTGTGAGACACCTTTGGACAGTTGTGTTTCAGTTGCTACCTATATCTCACTCAGGCCCAACCAGGCGCGGCTATCGTCTCCCTTTCTTGGGTGTACTTCTCTTCTGCTGGGACACATGTGACAGACGCAATTTGCGGCAGGCATGGACTGATTTGTTTTGCTGAGGTTCTTTCCTCGATTATGGGGCTTTGTACCTTTATACGTCACCGAAAAACACTACTTTGATAAGAACTGAACGCTTTACCCGACAAACAAACTCACGGCGTAAGTACTACATAACCAAAAAAATGGAAATTTAAATACATTGGCTACTTTCTCGGTTGAGGCATTCCCGTCAAGAGTGACTCTACGATAGCCCCCCTCAAAATCAGCCATTTTCTCTAACGGATGTTTCATGGCTAATCGACACGAGGAAGAGCGCTCCTTAAACAACTTCTCTAAATATTTCTTTGTATGCAAACAACTATCGAAAGATGACGTCGCGGTGGCAAGGGGCATCGTATTTCAGGAGGTACGACCGGGAGCTGGTTTCAAAGCCGGCGATTTCGTTGAAGAAAAGTTGGAGGCTTGCTGTAAAACGAATCCCAACCATGTTTGTATAGAGTTTCTTTTCGGAAAACGTGTCACCGTTATCAAAGCACGCGTCAGCATCCACCGGATCCGAGCACGGTAAGGACGTGAGAAATAAAAAAAACACCGGACGCGATCTAAGCACGGTATGAGCGCGAATGAAGAAGGTACCGGCCGTATCTAAGCACGCCAAGATCGCGAACAGGGAATCACCCGCCAGATCTGAGAACGATACGAACGTGAACACAGAGAATCATCCACAAGATCTGAACGCGGTGGGAACGCAAATAAAATGCACCCACCGGATTCTAGCACGCCGAAAACGGGAACAGAACATTTGCCGCGGCATCTGAAATCGCTATGAATGTGCACAGAAAAACACCCACCGGATCCTAGCACGGTACGAACGCGAGCAGAAAAGCACCCACCGGATCTGAACACGCTAAGAACGCAAACAGAAAATCACGCGCCGGATCTAGACTAAGCACGATGTGAAATCGAACAGAAAAATTAACCACCGGATCCGAGCACGCCAAGACCGCGAACAGAAAAGTAACCCACCGGATCAAAGGACGATCTTAACGCGAACAAAAAACAGCCATCCTCCCGACCTGAACACGATAAGAAGGCGAACACAAAATCTACCTCCTGGATCTAAGCATGGCCATATCGCGTACACGTAGAAAAGGCACCCACCTGATCCGAGCACGCTATGATCATGAACAAGAGCACGAACGCGATGATTTCAACCGAGTGTCCGGTGTTATCCATTTGGGAGAGAAGAGTGATTGTCATGTATAAAGGGGCCTCGATGACCGAGGATAATCTCTGGCAGAACCTGATGCCCAATCTTGGAGTAATGATCGGCACGGCAAATAACTCGAACAGCAGCAACAACACCCCGGACGCGAAGAAAACCTTTTCAGCGGGGAAGGGAAGCCGGAGGAAGCGCGTGCGTGCGTGCATGCGTGCGTGCGTTTAAGACAGGACAATCGCTTTTGTTGCGCCCGAAGGCAATTAGGGTTATGGTGCGAGTACATATCGTCAGTCCACCAACATACCCATACATCGTCTTGTACAAAATGATGCCTGCTTGTAAACGATTTTCGTGCAGCCCTGGCGATGCACAGCGACGGTCAAGGATCGGCATGCTGCTCTACTCCACGCCTCCGCACGGTTAAGGATCACGAGTCCGTTGTGTTGGTGACCACGGACCTTGCATCTCTCGGGGATGGAGAATCAGGACGGAGGCTGGATCGGCTGGACGTCGACGGCTCGAAGAATGGCAGTTTGTTGTGAAGACCACACAGACATACACCCATCGAACCCGACAAACCAGCAAACCAGCCGAATGCGATCTGGTGCTAATACTGCGCTGCAGTCCTAGGAAGGCTTGAAGCTCACGCCACAATCGTTGAAATGCGTGAATAAATGTCGACCTGCATTTGCTGGAACGATCAGTAGTCAAGCTACGATCGTTGAAAGGCCTGAACGTCGAGCTGAATCTGCTGAAAAACGCTTGAACCTCAAACAGCAATCGTTGAAACGAACGCTTAATTGACCGCTCACAAGACGCACGCTGTGAGAAGATCGATTCCTCCAGACTCCAGACAGGCAGGAATATCGTGTAGCAAAAAGTGCAAACCGATAATTTCTTCGACCTTCAAGACAAGGTGTGATATGGTGCATTCAAATCGAGGGGAGGATTGAAGGGTGTCACTCCCACCTGCCCGATCTCGAGAACTGACCAATCCAGCCCACCCTTTTCGATGCTGCTGAGGGCCCACAGGGTGAACACGGTCTCGAAGCCGGCGTATGTAATCTGCGCACAACACGCCCAGGGGATGGAAATATCTGAAATGTGTGCTAAACCTTCTCATTTGGCTTCTGTCCGTGACACTGGCCTACGACATACGCTGACGGGTCTAGGCTGGTCCGCAGGTCAGACTAGAACGGTGCTTGTTCGACACATGTTTATGCTATAATCAGGTACGGCAAACGAACGTGATACGGGGTTACAAACGGGATCAACGCCTCAAGTGCACCAAACGCAGTACATCTTTGGACACGCAGACTCCTGACTGTCAACCCCCCCCCCCCCCCCCCCCCTGCATGATATGCCTAGTGTCCGGCCCCCTTCCCTCACCACGCGAAACGGCACATTCGCGGGGAGAGGGGGGGGGGAGCGAGTAGCCGGCACTCACCGCGAATAGCGTGTCTATACCCAGAATAACGCGGATGTGTTGCTGCCACAGCAAGCTTTTTCGCTGGGGACCTGTCGTGTCGCGCTCGAGATTTTCTGTATCATGGCCCGGTCCCTCGTGAGCAGCAACCACCGGAGGCATCATTGCTGACTGCATCCACGATGGCACCCTGGTATCGCCGATAGGTTCTATCGGCAGGAGAGACGCCGATTTAGCCGCTGGCGTGCTTTTTATCTTGCCGTCGTACTTGCTGTTCTTTCCGTCGTACTTGTTGTTCTTCCTGTCGTTGTTGTCATGTTTCCCGTCTCTACCGCCCCGTATGCGGCACCACGATCAAGTACATGCGCACGGGATTCGGTGTTTTGTACGCAGCAGAAAGGAAGGGGGTTCTGTCAGGTTGTCGTCAGGGTACCATCTTAAACTGCTCATATTTATCATCTCGAGGATCAAACGTCAGGAGTCGCCGTTTAACTTGCTACCGTCGTCGTTGTGGTCGTCATCGTTCTCTTCGTTGTCGCCACCGCCACTGTTGCACCAAGACCAACTACAGGCACTAGCTGTTGGTACGTTGGCCACGCGGGGGAAACTGAAACAGGGTGCTCAACCGAGAGTAGCGTCCTCGCTAAGGGCACGATGAACATTCTGTTGCCATATACAACACTGCAGCTATTCGATGCCTCTGAGCGATATACATCGAAGTACGACGATGGAAACGGGCAGTAAAATCGTGCAAGCTGTGATGCTTGCTCGGTTCGAAAGATGGCAGACTGTCGGACTCGGGCGCTGCCAGATACAGTACGTGTTGCGATCGGGTAGCACCTGCCAGTAGGGTTTTGAGAGACGTGGTTGTGATTGTGGTTGTGGTTGCTGTGGTTGTTGTTGTTGTTGTTGATGTTGATGCTCCTACCCGCGACGTTAGAATATAGACTCAAATAACACATACTCACGTTGAGGTGTCGCTCTCAGCATGTTTGGAGTCCTTGAGGAAGAACAGCACCAAAGGCAACGATACAAGTGCCATTCCAGCCAAAACCACGTTGGGAAGAAGGTACGGATACCTATTCATAACGTGTTCAAGCGGCGTGCAAGCAAAGCAGAGGTAAGGCTCCGATATATCCCCAACGCGGTGAGAACAAGCACGCGGGAGAGTGGGACAAGCTAACCCAAAGGATATCGGTGGGAACGCGTACACAAGAAGACCCATGCGACGGTGCGGATGCACCGTTTTTTCACGGCTTTTCAATTGAGGAGCTCTGAGAGAAAAAAATGAATACGAATGTACGACACTATGACTAGTGTCATCATGGCCTAGGTGCACGACGAATAGCAACATAGTTAAACCAAAACGCCGTGCCGTCGACAAGGTGCAGTTCCTCGGTTGAGGACCTTCGTCCATCAGAAACGTTTTGATTGATACATGCTGCTCCCTGTCGTAAGATTCGCTCCCGGTAACAAGCGTGAAAACACCGACGCAAGAGGTAGAATCGGATACAGCTGAGAGCAACGCGCGGTAGAAAAACAGCTATTTTTTATAAGTATGTGCACACAGGCTTTCGTACGAGGAAACGGGCCTTTGTTCGAAGGCCACACCATGTTGCAGTCAGTAGCTGGCAGTTAAAGCGGAGACGTTTCGAAGATGGCGGGGGTGCCATGTCGTCGGACCTCCACGCCGTCGAACTCATTGTAGAGTTTGCTAAAAGGAATCGTCGGTGGAGAAAGTTGACCCACTGAAAATGCCGGCTACGGCGGGGATATCATGGATATCTTTTTAACACATCTGACAGGCGAGGTTCCTCGAAATTGAGCTGTACTATTCAATGTAGTTGGGAACCAAGTAGTGCTTTCCAAGTGCATTTCGTTATTATACCTACAGCAAGTAGGCAATGACAGTGTGTATCGGGTTTAGCGCATGGATTTCCTAAATATGTAGTTTCTGGATGAGGTATGCAGAGATCTCCCGTCTTCATGTGAGGAGGCCTTTTCAAAAAAACATCTGAAGCACTCGTATCATGCCATGCGCACCCTTCCCAACACCAGCGATTTCCTGTTGGTACAAACAATGCAATCCTGATCCGTCAAAACTGATAGGGTCTGTCCCGGCATTGCAAGGCTTGTTTCTGACGAACGCAAAATAGAAAACACGATTTGTTTGACAAGATATCGCGGTCCCTGACATTTTGACATGCTGAAACGTCACGTTTCCCAAATCACAAAATCGCGTTGTTGGTTTTTGTGTCGGGAAACCTGACGCCATTTTTCCACTGGGTTTTTCAAAACCAGCCAAAGCCAGGATGTCTTACAAAATGATTAGTGAAAATGTTGTGATCTTTGTTGTCACGATCCTTGATATTTTTTGGGTTTGTTCAGGGATGACCCATAGGATGCGAGGGTGCATAGTCTGACAGACCACGGCCATGCACGACGATGATTACCCCCCCCCCCCCCCCCCCCCCCCCCCCCTGCCCTACCATACGCCATGCATCACCTTCCAAATATTCCAGACTCTGAGAAGGTGCCAGAATGGTACGTCGCCGGCTCCGACAACATCCCTCCGAAACCTGGCCCGATTACATGCCCCAAAGAAAACGAAGCTGTGGTGATTGTAGCGCGTCGACATACAACAACCAGACGGCCGACGACGGGAACGGCGGCGGACACGGGTGGGAGGGGTGGGCGGGGGCGGTTGTGTGTGCAGATGACATGCATGGCCGAAGTATTAAGACCATATACGTGGGAGTTTAGGGGGTTGGGGGGCTGGGTGAGGTTGAGGCGTGCTTTCGAGGTTTTCGGGTATATCGCATCAGGTACGTGGTTTCATTTTACTCCAATCAGGAGCACGTTCGACTTGTCGCCTCGGCTGGTACCCATGGCAAGTCGTAGGCACATGGAACAGGGGGAAAGCGATTTTTCCGCATGCAGCGGGAGTAATCATCTTGGTCCGTTCATTAATGACACCGGTACATGTAGCATTTTCTCCACTCAACTGTCAAATTATCGAAGGTACTATTCGCCTACCGAATCACCTCACGCACTGGTGGGGGATGTGATTGTTCGTATGTGACTTATTTAATAATGGCGGCTACGTGTCGGTTAGGGTTGTCTGCCAATTATTGTGCATTCTAATCTGTGATTTCTGGGCCTGCACGCAGTAAACGACGTTCTGCATGTAGCCACACCTTTTGTTCCCACGTGCTGGGAGATATATACTATAAGAAGCCTGAACTACAGCTTGAACCCACTTATCTCGACTTGTAGCCCGAGGCTAGCGAACCACAGCAGCTGGACTGGATTGGTCGATTTTTCGTGTGCCCACATGTGCACAGCAGTGTGTTTGTACGTTCTTCGCTTGAATTGTTTCTTCTCGCCACAAATTTTACAGCACATACAGCGGCCCCGTGCTGATTCTTCATCTTAGATAGATGCAAACAAGTTCAATAAGGGTTTTCGACCACATACCAAAATTGGTTAGGCAGGTATCCATATGAATCCAACGAACGGCAGAACCCAAGGTCAATCCGACCCACGCAAAAACAGGTAGGGCTGTGCAAAAGCTGTCGGCAAAATGTGCCGAAAGGTCGGTTCTAACCTGCTTTTTTTTCTTGGGTTGGTTTTGCCTCGGTTTGTAAGACGTTCGTTGGTTCAACACACAACAAGAGTTTAGCCCAAATAACTTTCTCTCACGCAAACCACTAGAGGTCTACAATTGTAGTGTCGTGTGTGACAATGAATAGTAGGCGGCGCAGAACGGCCAACATCACGCCGGGTGGTACATCGACGCACCCATTGCAATCACATCTCACCAGTGACGACACCCATGCCCACGGTGTCGTGCTCCTTGCCGCATACATCGGAAACGATCGTTCTTCCTGCCACCAGCGTGCCGTTCAGTAGCCCTAGCACAAACCTGGGATGCCGTGCGCAGACCGTAGCAGCGTGGACAGGTTGTTATTAGCAAGTTACTGCACCTGCGGCCGAACGTATCGTCATACTAGGTCTAGCAGAGGGACTGTTTCATAGCTCAAAGCTCCTCGAGGTCCCTCTAGTATACGCCGCGTCGAACCATCTAGTGATCCCAAAGCTTCCAGCTGAACCACGGTGAACACTATTATCCATCAGTAGCGGGTGTATCGAAACCGCCGCTCGAACTAAGCTACGTAGTAACTATTAAGGGTGTTTCTGAAACGCTCTATTTTAAAATCTCAACCAGCTGTCCTCCAGTCTTGGTCGCGTCGTCAACGAGCGAAATGAGTCCCCAAAATCCACCGGGACAAGACAATCAATCCTAGCCCTCTCAATAAAGCCGATCAATGTTTCACTTCACGTCGACACGCTTCGAGCGGATACAATCGAAACCGTTGTCTGCAGTCGGACCCTGCCCCCGACACTAATTATTCATTTCTCAACTTCTAGCCTGAACGATACGATGCCGCCGTATGGACAGAGCATCCCAGTTGCGTCGTGTCTGGCACATGATAAGCCTCTTCCCCTGCAATATGCCCTATTGCGCTCGGTTGCAGTTGTGAAAAGGCTCCTCTCATATCGTTCAAAACGTGGCACAATGATGTGTATAGCATAGACCACTAGGCAACGACCAAGGCCGCGGTAGGAGAGGCACCCAGTTTTTCACTGCTAGAGTTTGAGCCACTCGCACATTATGACTCTGTACCATACACTGACTAACAAAAATACTGGACGCGACTTCGTTCGGAACAACGCAGCTCACCGTTCCATAACACGCGTGCTACGATGGAGGTATCACTTGTCGTATGAAACGGTCTCTGAACGACGGGGTTCCTTGACCCACAATCGTCGAAATGAGTTTTTTTTTCACAATGCTCGTCGTGTACCTAGGGCACAGGATTGTTCATCCGGTGGTAGCAATGTTCATTTCCCTCAAATTTTGTTCTGCAAGAGGTTCTAAGCTCCCAAATGAAGGAACCTCAGAAAAAACGTGGCGTAGCTCTATCGTAGCATTGGTCAAAACCGAAAAGCTTAACACCACCAAGGAGCACCGAGGTCGCTCGCGGGAGGGACCCCGAGACACTGCCAAAAAACTGTCCCGATTAAAGTGACCCCCCTAGGATGCGTGCTACGATATGGGTGCGCCCCTTTTTTTCTGAGGTTTCCTCAACTTTGGGAGCTTAAGACCACCCCCAGAGGCTGACTGGGCGAAAAATACAACTGCTACCGGACGAAACACCTCATGACCTCGGTATGGAACGAGAATCATGCAAAAACTAAGGGGGGCGTATTTTCCGACGATTTGGGGTTAAGGAGCCTCGTCATTGAGAAACCATTTCAGACGAAAACTCCTACCTCTACCCTAGCTTTGGTCGAACTGTAATAGCCACTTGTGGATGTTCGCGACGCGGTCCTCGCACTAGACAACGCCCGGTCCGTACATTATTTCTATTCGCATTGCGTCCTCTCGAAAATTATCGCGCGCACGCTCCCACTGACGCAAGATACACGCGAATGTAAAGATTGTTAGTGCCCTCGATGAAATGTTTTCGCTCATTTTTCGCCAGTATGAATGTGCGAGTGTGTGTTTATTGGTGCTCATTGTTTGCCCCGCTAGAACCCCCATCTACACTGTGGAGTATACCGCACCTGAGAGTAACGGCCCACGCGAACGTAGGCGAACACCCGAAGGCTAGGGACAGGACCACCGTTACGGACAGTCCGAAAGCCATAACAAAACGGCAGCCGTATCTGTCGGAAACCATGCCCCAGAAGTGCGAGGAGACCGAGCGGCCGGTCATAAAACCCGCACAAAGCAAACCAGCATGGTATCCTGTAGGGTACAACACGTAGGCAAAACACAGAGGAAATACATCATCGTTTGTACCACACGGGCGCCATCGCACGGTGTTAGGCTGCCTTAACACGTGTGAGAAGCATACGTCAAATGTATGAATTGACCCATCTACGTCGCGACATAAGCTGAGAACACGTGAAACGTATATGTTGTGCGCTACAGACCAGACTTATACGTAATCCTGAATGAGTTATCCAATCAGCAGTAATTCTTCGAACTCACTGACTCGGGCGAAACCATCCCCCCCCCTCCCTTACCCTTCATGCGACTCGCCGCACACCTCAAGATGCTTCGCGCTTCATGCATGCGATGTCTGCCTGGTCGATATGCTCCCTTCATGAGGTTTAGGGCTGCGCGAGTCTGTGGTCATACAACTACGGCAATGCACTAAATGAGTACACCCCCTCACCCCCCCAGCGCCTCGGACAAACTCCGGCAAGCAGTAACTCTCCGTAAAACAGGCAACATTTCACCAACAATCACCAGTCTTGCCCCGGCTTTGCCCTGTTGTCATCGACAACGCCAAGAAGACTCGACCACACAACCCGGTTTGGCCCCCCGGACATTCACCCGGACGATGACACCAGTGACCAGACTAGCCATGTACGTGATCGTCACCAAAGGTAGACATGGAATCGGAGCTCTATCTCCGCCCTCGGCAACCAGCAAAAACAGCTGCATGCTAACACGGTAGGTGTGACATCAAGTTTTTCGGGTGGTCCGCACTCGAGGTAGCTCCATACCTTAGCCGACTTGGAGAAAAGCGAACCATCCCGTGACCCGCAGACATGGTACAGACATACGGTACGGTGCGGCGAGATGCATCATTTGGTTCCCAACCCTAACCCTAAAATTCATGGAAGAGTGAACTGAGAGCGCGACCCGATGAACAGAGCCGTGGTTTACATCTAGGTACACGAAATAGTTGCTGCAAAGTAAAAACGACATTTCAGTGACATTTCGGCAATTGGGGTTAAGGAGCCCCATACCATCCAGAGAATTATTTGGCAAAAATAGTCACATCTCTATCGTGGCACACGTGTACATACGAGGTAAGTATACACCAAACGAGTAATACAAACAAGGTAAATCACGAATGGGGGTTTCGAACAATATTGGGTAGTTGGTGAGACGACAACCGTCGGCACCCACGAAAGGTTGTTGGCCACATAGTGCTACCCAGGCCTATTGTGGCAAACGTGAGAGAAAATTTATCGTATTAGTACCACCCAGAAAAATAGAGCCGGAGCCCCGACGGAGTGGTACCCCGCCATCGCACGTAAGAAAAAGCTAGTTCAGACAAATCACAGACCGCTGACCTACGAAATCGTGTTTGGGGATCTCACCTGCTTTGTCCTTGTCGTCAACGACGCCCAGATGCACCACCATAAAGCCCGCGTAAGCCACGACATTCATATGCAGGACCCAATCGGTGACGAGAGAGGCCATGATTGCCACCATAGGAAGATATGGAAACGGCGCCATTTCTCTGGAACATATGCGGTACAGGACCCCGATCAAAAAACGAGGGGGAATACAAGATGCAGGGTAAATGTTTAACAGGAAAAATTGAAGTTTGGGGCACATTTTAGTTGAAATCTGTGGTAGGGCGGGGGTACCCCCGTTTGCACTACCGGGGGTGGATCACTCGCTCGAGAGACTCTGTACTTACGCGATAGGCAATTTTGTTGGCGCAGAGTAGCTTACATTCTCATTGCCGGTCTTATCGACAACTACAACAGCACGGACACTCAAGACGGCAATGGAGGCGGGGAGTCACTCGAGCGAGTGACGCCGAGCTACTGAAACAAAAGGGCCCTCAAATGACCGCCCTGCCGTGGCTGTACTGCTCCTTTGGCTTTTGCTGCCGTGGAACAGGTTGTTCACTAGCGTGCCACGTTTGGGCCACCAACCACGTGGATGAGCGACAACGCGACTTAGATCCGCAAACGCGCGGTGTGCGAGCTGGCGACATACTGGGTGTTGAGCATCGTTTTCTCATGGGCGAACACTGAGTGGACCAACGGGGCCGTCAAGCGCATGATGCACGAAGTGATCCACGGAGCAAAAACGATGTTCGACGAGGACAGGCGGCCGATCAGCGAGTGGGTTGTAGTATTACCGGCCGTCCAATGGGCATTGAACACGGCGAGGCGGAAGAGGTTTCAAACGACCCCTTACCACGTCATGATGTGTATCGTGAGCTGCGTATGGCCTCTACTGCTTTCCTCGAGGGGGACTACGAGTGCTTGAAGTTCGGCCCACAGTTGACGAACAAACGTTGCAACAGCTGGTGGTTTCTCTGGTGGACACTCGGGAGCAGCTCCTGGTAGGGATGCTGCAACGTGTTGACGCCGATCGTCGTCCTCACCGAGCTCCCGGCAGTCGCGGCAGGATTTTACCATATCTCACAGTAGTAGGCAAAAACGTTCTGGTGCGTCGAGCGTCAAAGCAGGGCAAGCACCGCAAGCTCATCCAGCTGAGGAGAGAGAGAGGGCCAGAATAACTCAATGGGAGAGGCTCCCACACCGAGGAGGAGGTATGGGCTCAGAGCAACCTGGGGAGCGCATCCATCCAGGAACGTTTATGATTGGTCTTGGCAAGCCCGCACCTGACGTCAACGACGAGGTAGATGGTTTTTCCACCTGGACGAAGTAGCAGATGACGATTTGGGCTAGCTCGAACATCTCCGAAGGTGCGCTCAAAGAGACAGATGACCCCATTATATTTCAGGGCCCGAAGGCTAAAACGAGGGAAGAGCTGAAATTCCATTTGGACGAGAGAAGGTGGCGTCATCTAGCAGGGCCCGTAAAGGCATAACCACCGCGGTAACCAACTCATCCCCGCTGCGGAAAATATACGATCTCGGCAGCCCTAGTCTCGCGGTGGACGAAATCCGTCGGACTCATGTCCCAAACGACTCTTTAGACAAGCAGGCATCCCTGCGAGAAGATGGTCGATGGGGAGGCACCTGCCCTTTACTTTGAGAGGATGAGCACAATCATGGAGAAGCTGGCTGAAGTAGGCATTGCCAAGTCTGACCAAGAGGCAAACCTCCAAATATTGCAATCCTTTTGGTCAGACTATGCGATCGACAAAACGTTACTCCAGTACACACTTAACCTGACTTTGACTCACATCGAAGACAGAGTGCGCACAACCCACCGGGAGGTGGAGGAGATCAGGAAGGCGATCGACCGCTCAGTCCACGTCCTGATCGCCGCTGACGGACCGCGGCATTTCCCCCAGCCCGATCACCATCAGGGCAATTAGGATGGCTCAGGGAAGGGCGGTATTGGTCAGCAACAGCAACAAGGTCAGGGTAACAAAAGAAGAAATGGCAAAAGCAGGACGCGCGCGCCAACGGCGGTGGCGGCGGCAGCAGCAACAGTGGCGGCTACGGCGGTGGCGGTGGTGATATGGTGGTGGTGGCGGCGGCAACTACGGTGGCGGCGGTGGCCGCGGCGGCAACAAGGGTGACGGCGGTGACGGCGGCAGTGGTGGTCACCAGCCGTAGTCGCAGGTGCGGAATGCGAGTTCCGTGGGACCCGAGAGACACCCCCCGGGAACTAACCACCTGTGTAACGCGGCCGGGTACAACCCGAACCCCCCCCGCTCCCTCTTGATCAAAATCAGGCCCCCACGTCCTTAAAGCTCCGCCCTCCCCTCACCTGTTATATGACTTACAGGATTCACTTTCTAAACTGATGCATTTCCTTCCACAGCTGTCAGAGTTTGTCCCCCTCAAAGACGGTTTTATAGTTTCCGCGCACAGAGTGACTAACATCACCCTGTTGGCCCTGATAGCTAGAGTCGCCGACCGATATCAATGAGGACACAAAGCCCGTAATACGCGTGATCGGAGTATTACACACAGATTGAAAATATGAGTTTCGACTAAATCTTCGATCTCACAGCTGGAGTGTAATTTTATTTTTATAATATATGGAGTATGTAGTAGCACTGCCCACTGAGCTACTGAGTCAAGTGATTAATTATAGCCCAGTGGGCAGTGCTGTAGCACTTCTCGGTCAAATCACTCTATTCGAAGGCCGCCGTCCATGCGAGAAGCGCTCAAAATTTTGTATTTTGAACGGTAATCTCCAGTTATTCTTCGGATCTTGATGTATGGAGAGGTTGATAAAATGACACTTGGCAACACATTGCTCCCAAATTGGCATCAAATTTTGTGCCAAAACAAATAACGATGACATGACTCAGTAATATAAATATTGTTATATCAATTAAGATTAATGTTTAGTGCGATCAGCTACTGTTGTAAACAAAAAATCTTTCGTAACAGAATTAAACCGAAATAATGACAGAGCGGAAATAGGGCCATTTATAAAAACATACCAGAGCTCCGCATGGGCGCCGGCATCCCATGCCTCGGGGAGGGCAGGGCAGCACTTCAACAAGTTAAGGTGCAGCTGTCCGATTTGGCATTCATTGAACTTTAAAGTAATGCCAAGAGTTTAGAGTTGTCCCACGGTAGGGGTTGCACCTCCTGCGCAAAAAAGTCCCTGGGAGATTAAGTTCTTCATGTGAGGAACTGCCGTTCAATGAAGTAATTTCACGAGTAAATTATATTTTTGGATTAAGGCATAGAAGCTTGGTCGGGTTGTGCGAATGAATGCCTTCGAAGTCATTTTTTTGGGTGAGATATTGAGTTCTTCGTGAGAGGAGCTCAGGGACTGGTCCATGATGCTGGAACCCTACCGTGAGATGGCTCTTCAATACGAACATGGGATTATGAAGGTCATACTTTGACAGAACAAAAACGTATACAACAAAGAAGGCAAGGACCGGCGAAATACACGGTTGGTTGTTGAATGCGCCGTCGAGTAAAAGTTGGCGTATATCAAACAAAAATACCGAAAGGAGTATTGAGAACCTGCGTCGCCTCTAGACGAAACGAAAGAGGACTTTGCATCAATGAAGAGAAAGCACTGCTTTCCCCGTGGCAATGAAGGTTCGAAGTCGACAACATGCACAGTCGGTTAGCATCAAACGTCGACATGGAGCCATGTCAGCTGTCGAGGGTTTGGAAGAAGAGAGCTCTGTGTGTTACCTGAAGGCTGTCGCATTGATTGATCTGCGTGGTCACGGGCACTTCATCACGTGCCTTCATTTTTATCGCGAGAAGAAGTCAGCATTTGCTTCCCTCGTCGACTCGCGTCGAATTGTACCTACCCACGCTACTAGGCGCTTTCAGCAGTTGATCTCGTTTTTTTTTTGCATTTTTTTTTGCAATTGAAGTCAAATCTCATCGTGGTGGATATCGAACTCAAGGAAAACAAACGTTAGAAGTATTGGAGGGTAAAACCACTAGACCGCCGGGGCGGCCGGCTGACAATTGATTAAAACAACAGAGGATCTTTGCATAGATATTACATTTCCTCATATTGTATGATACAAGGGCTCCGCATGGGCGCCAGCATTCGCCGGCGCCCGTGCTTCGGGTAGGGCAGGGCAAAACTCGGACGAGGACAGGGGATAAAGTCGTAGCTGTTCGATTCGACATTATTTGAAGTTTAAAGTAATGCCGAGAGTTTAACACAAATATGAGGTTCTAAAGATCATAATTTGACATTCCATGGGGCCCATTCTTTGGGTGAGGAAGGGTAGCACTCGACAAAATAACTTGAAGTAAAGAAAAAACTGAAGCTTAAAATAATGCCAAGAATTTAATAGGAACATGAGGTGTTCTAAAGGTATATTTTGATGGGAGGAAAACGTACAAAAAAAGGAAGCAAGCGCAGGCGAAACACTGTTATTAAGACCGCCGCCAAGTAAAAGTAGGCCAGAAATGCCGAAAGGAGAATTTGAGAACCTGCTTCGCTTCGAGGCTTCGAGGCGAAAGGAAAGAGGAGATGTCATCAATAAAAATGATATCGGACGGAATGAATGGTTGAAAATGTTTAATTTACGGAAGAGAAAAATAAGGCGCCGTTGATTGTGCCTTGGAAACCCCCTCGGTGTTTACCCCCAGTAGACAAAGAACTTACCATGTTTGTTTCCAAAATATACGAAGAGCTCACCTCCACAAAATGACTAAAAAAGACGACACTGCATGCCCTCAATTAGCTACTTCAATGTACGCGGCACTTACACTGGTAAAGATATACAAAAATTACAAAACCAATTATGCAGACTTAGAGAGGGGCACAAAAGGGGACATAGAATGCCCTCGATCCAATAAAGGGGATATAGAACTGCCCTCGATCCAATTGGTACTTTCAACGCAAAGAACTTACACCAGAGAAATGGCAAGCTAAACGGAAAAAGGGGGATAATCAAGCCTCACACAAGACAAACAAACTAATCCTAGACCGGTATAAATCGTACCACTATCACTAACAGCCCCCGACTCTGTGGAAGGTAGGCCCCAGAACAACTTAATCCGTATGACAGATCAGTATTTGATCGTACCATAGTCACAAAACAGCTCTCCGACTTGGCGTGAGATACACGATGGGTCCTTGGGGCTTACTTGCACAATGTACGAAGAACTCACTCGGAGAGGAGCCCTAAAGGGGATATAGACAAAAAATCCTAGACCGGTATGAAATCGTACCACTATCACTAACAGCCGCCGACTCTGTGGAAGGTAGGCCCCGAAACAACATTATCCGTATGACAGATCGGGTTTGAGCCTGGTGCAGACCAAGCACGCTCGAAATGATGAACACTCCAACAGCACCAAACGCAATAATATAAAAAGGCGAAATATTAGAGCGATCTACTACTGGTATAGCACGCGTTCTGCTGGACGTATCATGTATGTGTCGTCTTGCAGCCACACCTGCAGCCACATGGCCAGCACGCACACAGCACATGACAGCCCAACAGCACACACGCAACCAACCGCTGCACGTATGAAGCCTACAGCGCGGCACCACAAATAACGAACGACCGCGACGGCTGGATTAGCCCTTTGACAGACCGGCGCCCCTGCTCTCGAGCCCGGGCAAGATGTGTGTCTGTCTGTTGCTTGGTTTCAGTTGATGAGGGCACTCCACAGCAGTAGCACCAAACGTAATATTATAAAAAGGCGAATTATTAGAGCGATCTACTACTGACATAACACGCGTTCATCTGACGTATCATCTGTCGTGTTGCAGCCACACCTGCAGCCACATGGCCAGCAGGCACACAGCACATGACAGCCGTACAGCACACACGCGAACAACCGCTGCTCGTATGAAGCCTACAGCGCGGCACCATGAATAACAAATGACCGCGACGGCTGGATTAGCCCTTTGACGGACCGGCGCCCCTGCTCTCGAGCCCGGGCAAGATGTGTGTCTCTCTTGGCCAATTTGGTCGAACCTTACTAACTCTACGGCCATTTCTTATGCAGTCGGATTCCGCCAGTCGAAAACGGCCCTTTTCGACTGTACTTTTTGTGGACTTGATTCTTCTGATCCTTCTTCTTATCGTCAGTCGAGTCGATTTTATAGTTTTTGTGCTCTTCCTTGAGGCGGTTGGTGTGAATGAGTACTGCTGTACAGCAGTCGAAATCGGTTGCCAGCTCCGTTCTTCGCGCTTTCTCCGCGAGCAACTGCTCGGCGAACCCTCGTCCCAGCGAGTTGGTGGCTTTGGGCTTAGCCGAAGGCCGCCAAAGCTACGTTCGTGGAGTTGCACTCCGCCGAGAGCCGCCAAAGCTACAGCAGCCGCAGCCGTTGTTGGCAGCATGGGATCGAGACCGCGCGCTGCTACCGTCGTGTGATACATGCTGCTGACGAGCAAAACTAGGAATGCGCCACACTGACTTGCTGCGAAAATCAACAGCTGGGATAGCCAAGCCAGCGTCAGCGCCTTGTATGATACCGCAGTGTGGCACTGGTATTATGGGTGTGTGGTCGTGTGGCCGTGTGGGTGTGTTTGGTGGTAAAGTGAGCGATGCGATCTGTTAGAAAAACACGTGTAAAAGTTTTTCAACTGAGTTTTTCGACTGGATCCGCCAGTCGGAATTCTCCGTCGAAAAAAATTGAGCCGAAAAAGCCCTTTTTCGATTGCGTAAGAAAGCCCGATTTGGGCTTCAGTCGAAAAAGGCCGTTTCCGACTGAAAAATCCGACTGAATAAGAAATGGCCCAAGATCGCAATTATTTGCGGGGTCGCAATTCGGCTGGTCATTTGCGTCATGTACGTTGTCGAGGGATTTTTCATTTGTTTGTGAAGGGTGTCCGTCTGATTTTGCTTTGTAATAAAGCTGTACTCCCGCTTTCGTTGCTGGCCGTATGAAACTTTTCGCAGATGTCGTCGTATGCACATTCGTCCACGAAAAGCACGCCATCGCTCACGCGTTATTTGTTTACCTTGTATTTCTTTTTGTAGGTTGTCCGTCGTTCTTGTACTAATATCTCATCACACTGTAGCAGGTGTAATTTTTTCATGTGCGTATTCACCCGACGAAGTTATACACATTCTTCACACAGTAACTCCTCCAGCAGAATGCTTTTGCGTTACGTCGCGCAAAGAAACGTTTTGAGCCTATCTGTATCTGCAGACCAAGCACACTCAAAACGACGAACACTCCAACAGCACCAAACGCAATAATGTATTAAAGCGAATTAGTAAAGCGATCTACTACTGGTATAACACGCGTTCTTCTGAACGTATCATGTGTCGTCTTGCAGCCACCCCTGCAGCCACATGGCCGGCACGCACACAGCACATGACAGCCCAACCGCACACACGCAACCAACCGCTGCACGTATGAAGCCTTCAGCGCGGCACCACCAATAACGAACGACTGCGATTGCTGGATTAGCCCTTTGACAGACCGTCGCCCCTGCTCTCGAGCCCGGGCAAGATGTGTGACTGTTGCTTGGTTTCAGTTGATGAGGGCACTCCACAGCAGTAGCTAGCTGGAGCACAGCAGTCAGTTATTCTTTAGTTATGTCAACCCCTTTGCCTGCGTTCGTCCAAGTCACCCCAACAGCAGTAACCACGTAGAGCAAAACTCAAATAATGACCCATGGCGGCTTCCGCGTGTTTAGACTGTGGCGGGCAGTTGTTGCAGGCAACGTTTCTAGCTCATTTCGTGCATGCCTCGTCTCACACCCCTGGCAGCTGGTGCCCTACGCTGCTTAAATAATAAGTTGCACATGCCACCGCAAAATTCCAAACGTTATCAAGTACCTTTTTTTTTGAAACATTATCAAGTAAGTACCGTTTGTAAATGATGTCAATTTTGTAAATCATCCAGGCGCGTGCAACTAAACACCCGGTGCACAATTGGTGACCAAACAATAATAAGTTGCACATGCCATCGCAAAATTCCAAACATGATCAAGTACCGTTTGGAAATGATGCCAATTTTGTAAATCATCCAGGCGTTGCAGACATTAAGATTCAACCAAAAATTCCGAAATTCCTCCTCGACATGCGGTATTTTTGCAACTTGTCGCTTGTTTCGCTCGTCATCCGTCTGCGTTCACGTCGATGTGCGGAACGGACACGGCAGGGCGAGGGGCGTTGAACGGACACGGCAGGGCGAGGGGCGTTAGAGCCGCCTCCCGAACGCGACGCTCGAACGAAGATATGTCCGACCGAGAATTCCAATTCCGCGAATTGCATACTTCGGCCGAGACAAAAAAACTCCTGACCAAATCCCTGACATCAAAGAAGGATTTTATATATATATGTATTACGATGGTTGACGCCGCGTTGCCCAGAGAGGTGTTGCATGTGGGGTCAGTCAACATTATTATTTACTGATGGAGCCTGTCCTGTGACCACGGACTTCATTCTGCGAGTTAATGTGAGAACAACAACAACCACAACAACAACAACAACTGCTGCTCTTGAAGCTCGGAATTGGAAAACAGCGTACCAGGTATATATCTTCGACTAACATTACAGATTACTTACTGCCGTACCATCGATTGCTCGCGCACGCTACTACTACTATAGATTGCTGCTGTGTCATCGATTAGTACGCCACGCGTTGACCCGTTCTCGGAAAAATAATTGCCCAGGAATCCAAAATCCAAAATCGTCCCCGCTATTCTCGGATGTGTTTCTTACCTCCCGTACGCAGTACGCGTTCACGATCATGTACAGAGAACGGCTAAGGAAGGCGTTGGACAGCGCCCTTCGAAAAAAGTGACTTGACCGAGAAATCCTACAGCACTGCCCATTGAGCTACTTAATCACTTGACTCAGTAGCTCAGTGGGTATTGCTACATAATATGTTGCACTATCAAAATAACCATTCATAATGTCGTCAGCGCGCACGCTCGAAAACGACAAATATGAAGGCGGTGAGAGTCGAACTCACGACACTTGGTACTACCCATTGTCACGTGACTCAGTAACTGTGGACATTTCTGGCAAGGAAAATCAACGTCACACTTTCCCGCCAAACAACCCATGTCCAAGTTCACGCCGGGCCTCATGCCAGACGTACATACCCCGGCATAGCTTTCATTGACACGGGTTCCCCACAGCAGTATTTTGTACAAGTACGTTCTCTCATAGTGGAGTCCGTCCAAAGAATTGACTGACGCACGTAAATGTCAAAAGCTTTTCCCCCCTTTGCTGTATAACAGCAATCAGCAGTAACTACTACTCTGTTGGAGCGCCTAGCAGATAGCCGGGGTAAGGGACGAGATAGGGGGAGCGAGGGTAGCATAGGGTAGGCGCGGGCGTAGAACGCGGCTTTCGAAAAGGCTTTTGGTTGTTGAGGTTATCTGTCGGAGTAGGGGGCAGGTCAGCCGCGTACAATAGCCGGGCGAGGGAGCGGGGGAGGGGGAGGGGGGCAAAAAAACCGGGACGAGGAGAGCCGTCAGTTTCCGCCCCCCCCCACTCTCCCCCGTGAGGAACATCATGAAATTAATGAACACGCAAATTTTCGTGAAGAGGAGACCTAAAGGTAAGAATGTCGGAAGAGTCTGAAGTTTGGCGTGGAACGAAGAGGAAATATCGGAGAACCGGGTAGTATAGGGGTGTGGCTCCAGGGGGAGGAATGGCGGAAAAAAAAGGAGGACCTCAGCAGCAACAACGTAGCACAGCAGCAGCATACCAGCAGCGGGTATCGGACACAACAACCGGTATAGGTAGAAGGAAGTAGCGCCCACGCGACGGCGACAGCAGCAGCAGCAGCAGTAGCAGTAGGGAGAAGACCGGCGGCATGAGCATAAGGGGTAGAGAGGCGGCACGGGGAGACACCAATCGCAATCTCCAACCCTCTCACCCGATTGCTTCACGAGCAGGAGGGTTAAAGCGGGGGGGGGGGGGACGGGGGCGAGAGGAAGAAGATAAGGAAGGACAGGGATTATGTCCTTTATCTTCCGGTGTTTGTGTCGCTTCCTTCGGGGGAGGGGGGGGGGGGGGGGGGGTTCTGGTTGTTGAGGTTATCTGTCGGAGTAGGGGGCAGGTCAGCCGCGTACAATAGCCGGGCGAGGGAGCGGAGGAGGGGGAGGGGGGCAAGAAAACCGGGACGAGGAGAGCCGTCAGTTTCCGCCCCCCCCCACACTCCCCCGTGAGGAACATCATGAAATTAATGAACACGCATATTTTCGTGAAGAGGAGACCAAAAATATTTCAATATAAAATGTTAGATTGACAGCGTATCATTTGGAACCGTGGGTTCGTGTCCCACAGAAAGTTTTCGGGGATACCTCTGATGCAAATTTTAAGGCCAATTTGGGATTTTTTCGGGGTAACTTGTGCTGTTTTGCCTTTTTTTGGACCCCGTTTTTTACATCGGATTGGTTATTATCACTGAAGTCCAGAAACAGAGTTTTGTTCGAGGATAACGGAGTTGGGCCCTCTCTCCTGCCACCCGACCAACCAGCAAACTGAGCTCCCGCGCGGCAACCACCGGGTAAAGGCCTTGCATTAGTCTAATCTCGATGCCACCTTCAGGACCTGCTCGCGAGAAGCTGTCCCGAAACAATCTCTAAAAACATCAGAGGCATCGACTGATCGAGGAGCTTCTCGCAGGCAGCCAACATGGCAGACTGGAGCATGGCGATATCGAACAAGCTGCCAGCACCTTCGCATGCCCGGTGAAACAAGTCTCCGGGGTGTGGAAGCGATGCCAGCAGCAGAAGGCCGACGGTGTCGTGGAAATCGACGTGCGCCAGAAGCGTCCTGGCCGATCGGGTCGAAATAGCACCGAAGCCTCCAAGGTGAACAAAGAACTGCTGGCCGTGCCTCTCAACAACCGCACCACGCAACGCGCTGCTGCTGCACGTATAGGCATCCACCAATCAACGCTCCGCAGGAACCTGAAGAAGTTTGGGATGCGTGCTTTGACTCGCTTCCTCAAGCCGTACCTCCCGGAGCAGGCCAAAGCGCGGAGGTTGGCTTGGGCGCTGCGCTGGATGCGCGACGGACATGGTGGCACCCTGACGTTCGATACGATGGACAGCGTGGTGATGGTGGACGACAAATGATTCTTCGTGAAGAGGCAGGGCCAGAAGTACATCCTGGCCGAGGGCGAAGACCTGCCCGTACATAAGGTTCAACACAAGGTACACATCAAGAAGGTGATGCTCCTGGCAGCTGTCGGGCGCCCGCGTAGGGACACCCTCCACAACCGCAATTTCAGTGCGAAAATCGGCATCTTCCCGTTCACCAGGCAGGTGCCGGCCCTACGGAACAGCAGGCACAGGGCTGCGGGTACGATGCTGACGCAGATGTTGGAGGTGAACAAGGAGGTGTACGAGGAGAAGATGCTGAGCGATGTCTTCCCCTCCATCAAGGCCATGTGGCCGGACCCGCCCGGACGCGTTTTCGTCCAGCAGGACAATGCTCCGGCCCACAACATCGGCGATGACCCCGACATCGTTGCACCTGGTACAGCAGATGGATGGGACATCAGGTTCCTCCACCAGCCTGCGAACAGCCCGACACCAACACCCTGGACCTGGGCTTCTTCACTCGATCCAGTCCTTCCAAGACAGGACTACGCTCAACACGGTCGACGAGCTCATCGTCGAGGTGAAGAGAGCGTTCGACGAGCAGGACTCTGACACCCTTGGCAGGGTCTGGACGACCTACCAGGCCGTCCTCGAGCAGATCATGCTCGCCAAAGGCGACGACACGTTTAAGTTGCCCCACCTGCACAAGGAGACGAGAGCACGCTGCGGTGGGTCGATCCCGCGTGCCCTCCCGTGCCGCGACGGGGCGTGGGTTGCGGCTCAGCCGTGAAACCGTGGGAGGGGGGAGGGCGCGGCGAGGTACCGGTAGGGGGTATTGGTACTGGTAGAGGGGTGTCCCCAGGTGGGTTTTATCACTGTTGCGTGGTCTTCGGCGGTGCAGCTGCTGCTGTAACGGGGCTGGTGTGTCCACGACGTGGCGCGGGGAGTGTGGTGGTGCGTGGGGGACGCGGAAGTTAAAGTTGAACAATATTTTTGTAAAGCATTCTTTTTTCAAATGAACGCCTCATGGCGCCGGGAATTGTGAGAAAAGTGAAAAAAACGGGATGGTATCCAGGCATCCCCTGGCCGCCCCGGGGATTTTTTTCGACCCCCCCCCCAACATGCATAGTGATTCATTTTTATGATTTCAACCCATCTGTATCGCTTCTATTTGACTGTGTTGAAATCGTCCTTATACTTTGCATCATCCACATCGGGCATATATATTTGCATCAGACTGCCGGCTTTTATTCTCGAATTCTGTATTTGTACTTCTCCCGATATTAAAGCGGGGGGAAGAAAAAACAAAATAAACCACCCACCATGCATATGATAGAGCAGTAGACTATAGTGGAAACTACAGCAGTAGTAATAAATTTATAAAATAGATATGATGTTAGATCTAGCTCAAATTCCCCACCGACAGTAAAAATACCAATACTATACATTACAGTGGACAAAAAATAGGACCCCTCCCAAAAAAAAACTAACTCATAAGTATATTGCAAGTACCAACAACGCAGCTTGTGAACATGAGTATTGACCCGAAATTCGTCGAACTCACGGCTGCCGTCCTAAAAATATTTATATAACATAATAACATCCTCAAAATAATGTATAGTTTCCACGAACAGATTAAGCTGCCCCACACGCCCCACCCCCACCCCCCCCCTATGACAAACTAGTGCATTTTTTTTTTTTCTTTTTAAAACCGTCAGATTTATCCCCTTACAAGGTTTTATATCTTCCACGCACAAATTGCCCGCCCGTCCGCCCCCCCCCTCTCCCCCTTCCCCCTCTCCTCCAACCCCGCTCACTTTTGATCAAAACCAGGCCCCCACGTCCTTCAAAACCCCGCCCCCCCCTCACCGGTTATTTGACTTACAGGATTCACTTGATAAACGGATATATTTCTCTCCACAACTGTCAGATTTGGTCCCCCTCAGAAACAGGTTTTATAGTGTCCGCGCACAGACTGACTAACATCATCCTGTTGACCCTGATAGGTACACTGTAGTTGTAAGGTGAGTCGCCGACCTATATCCTCAATGAGGACACACAACCCGTAATGCGCGCGATCGGAGTATCACACACAGCTTGCAAAGATGAGTTTCGACGAAATCTTCGATCTCACAGCTGGAGTGTATTTTCATTTTTTATAATAACATCACTGCATAGAAATCGCGGTAGGGATGCTAGTAATCTAGTGTATTTGTTTATGGAATTTCGGCAGATACACGTACAAACATATAACTAGACGTGGCAATCGCACGCATGACCAAACGAGGAGGAGGTAGTACTAATAGTGATGACAAGTTCTGCGCGAGGACAAGCTACATAGCAGCATTGCTAGTGGCTGCGTCCCCGGGGCCTCGAGGGTTGAATTATGGAAGTTCCTCCTGTTGTTAAGCTGCGCCACTCGAATGTGGTGGTCAGTAGACAGTAGGATGGGGCGTGCTTTGTTGTTGTGCTCCCTGACTCCGTTGCTGTGGCCGCTTGCCGGTCAAGTAAAAGCAGTCGTGTGTTGGTACGTAACTGACAAATAATTTTGTGTTGCTTTGTACTTGACGTGCTCCTTATTATTGCTGATCGCCGATTCATCATCTCTTCTAGCGTTTGATTTTTTTTCTTCCTTTTTGGCACACTTCTACTTCCCATCGTCTGGATATACAAGCCCTGATCACAGATGTCGTCCTTCCCTTTCCCCCCCCCCGGGCTCCTTATTGCTGCTGATCGCCGATTCATCATCTCTTCTAGTGTTTTTTTTTCTTTTCTTCTTTTTTGGCACGCTTCTACTTCCCATCTTCTGGACATAAAAGCCCTGGTCACAGATGTCGTCCTTCCCTTCCCCCCCCCCGGGTTATTGCTTAATTTTTTTTTGGCGCATAGGGTTCAGCACCCACTGACGTCGATTTTTCATGGAGTGTTGCTAACTCACGCTCTCGCGCTTTCCGCAAGTCGATTAGTGCAAAAGAAGAACAAA